>BLKR01010374.1:0-58681 GCA_011170035.1 Teleogryllus occipitalis | reverse complement strand
TATATATATATATATATATATATATATATATATATATGAGTAAAAGGGAATGTCGTATGTCTGTCGCACATAGAAAAAATGATATGTGCGACACTAAAAAAAATATCCACACTTTGTTCTAATTAGTACCTACAAGACGTTTTTAAAGAGGGGTTTGAATCAAATAGGACATGTGGGGATGTGGGGGCGTTCTTGATTTATGCGTTTGTGACGACTCAGGGGTCCCTGAAAAGAAGCTCTAGGCAACCCGCCGCACCGCCAAGTGTTAATCGCGTCGTAGCTGCATATTCTGCCCCAGTGATTGTGAAACATTGCTCAGAAATATTACTTGAATGTTATCTCGTAAATTAAATTTCTCCAAGAAAATTTCAAAGAGAAAGCATGTCGAAACTTGAAAAACTTTTTAACATTAGGATACTTGACAACCATGTCTCAACCAGGACGTAGAACAAAGCTGTCCTCGCGAGAAAGTCCTTCAACTATTAGAAGTAGAGAGCGCAACACGTGCAACAGAGCGTAACGCAAAACGTGATTAACAATCACGTAATCAGTAGTTTCTAAAGTGCAATAAATTGCAATAGCGAAGCATTGCCGGGCCCACTATTGTCACTGGCAAGTGACTTTGCGGGTCGCTCGCTACTGCACATGGCGTCTGCTAGTCACATGACACGCGGCAGCCAATCGCTGCCATTCCACCGATGCAGGTTTGAAAGGGATCATCACGTAATCTTTTCAATTTATTTGTGTTATTATTTTTAATAGTGAGTCAGAACAGAGAAAAACTAAATGTCACAAACGTTTCTGGAACAGTGGCAATGGAAGAGGAGAAGAAAATAAGCCAGTGCTTCACAAACAAGCGCGAGAACACGTTTTCAGTCTTCTTCTTCTTTTTCTTCTTCATCATCATCATCATCATCATCTTCTTCTTCTTCTTCGGCATTTTCCCCTTAGGAGATTGCCGTTTACACCCTCCACAACTCTCAATTCTCCCAATCTCGTGGTTTGAGGCCTCCATCCTTCATAGTTTACTGGATGTATTTTTCCCATTCTAAAACTGGTCTTCCTCTTCTCCTCTCAGGTGGTTGCCATTTTAAGATCTAGTATGGCCATCTGTTTTCCGGCATTCTCTGAACATATCCATATCACTGTAGTGCTCTATTTCCAATGTCTTCGTAATAGAACAAATTATATTCATCCTTCACCATATTTCTTCATTTCGCAATCTGTCCCTGTGAGTAAGTTGTAGTCATCGCCTCATGTAGTTCATTTCTACTGTCGTCATCTTATCTCTTATTTTTGGTGTTTGTGGCCACATTTTCGCTCAATATACTACTATATTTTCTTCTACACAATGGAGTATCCTTCTTTTGATCGGGAGGTCCTAGGTTCGAGTCTTGACGACGGCAGGATTTTCGACACTAGCTAGGTTCGACAGCTAGGTCGAATTCAGTCACTGTCTGGAGGAGAATTCTAGCGGTCGGCTGCTCTGATCGGTAGTTTTCCGTGGTTTCTCCGATCAACACCAGGCGAATGCCGGAGCAGTACCCTATCAAACGGGCCACGGACCGCGCGCGATCTGTCCTTCCTCTTCCTCGTCCTATCCTCCTTCCTTTCACACACACACACACACACTAACATGCACTACACTACCACACTCAGGGAGACCGGTCGAGAGCTTAGAGCTTGTTCCGGCTGGGGCGGTGCCCCGCTGGTGGGAGAGTCCTGGTAAGGGGAAAACCCCACTAGCCGACGGTAGGTCGGTGCCGGATCTCGCCATCCAGCGGGGGAAGATCACCACCATCTCTCGAGAAAAAAAGCATGCACTACATTTACGGGACTAATGACCAAAGCAGTTGACCCGCCCAGAAACACGAAAAAATCAATCAATCAAAATCTTTTGACATCTTGACGGATATTGTTATTCCGTAATATGCCATGTAAAGCTTTGGTTGCTTTCTTCCCCATAATTACTGTCGAGTTTATATCTGTGGCACATGTACCCGAGTTGTTTGTTTATTAAAGATCCATGATATCTGAAGGTGCTACAGCTTTTAATTTTGTTATCATTCATGTCTATATCTGTTATTGCTTGTCCAATGCACATACATTCGGTTTTATTAAAGTTTATTTTCAGTCCCCATAAAGTGCAACGTTTGAGATCGAAAAGGTTTTAGTGTGTCTCGATATTTCAAAATGGAACGCGATTACGGTGGACCGCTGCTCAGCGTTGCCGACTGCGAACAAAGAACTGCCGACTCATTTAATGTAAGCCTTCGGACGGTGCAAAGAATAGTGAAAGAAGCCAAATCATCGTAGGAAGAGAAAGGTTAAGTTCAGTTTCACTCTCCGGGTAAAACAAGTCAGGAATAAACCTGTAACTGATATCGACGACTTTGATCAAAGTTTATTAATATGGAAAATGTGGAAATTTTATGATGAAGACAATTTCCCACTGCAAAGAAATTTGTGTAGGAAATGAAATAGGCCATGAGATTTTCTGGCGGACAATCATCAATCTTGGGTATTTTGAAGTATCTTGGTTTTAAATGTTGCAAAAGCAATGACGGCAGAAATTATCTAATTGAAAGAAATTATATGCTGCCAAAACTGTTTTCTTGGAACCACGCATGATTTTAAGTCGTCAGAAGACCGTACAGATTATTATCTTGGATAAATCAAAATCACACCAATGCATATTGTTGGCGGAAATCAGACTCTTCAAGTGACTTTTGAGCTCCTTTTGGCAAAGGCGAACGTTTGATTATTTGCCGTGCAGACTCTGTCAACACTGCATACATCATTAGTAGTGCATCAGCGTAAAGAAAACGATATCGTTATCGCAAAGCGATTTCCTTTGCGCGCTCCTCGCAGCTCAACTGATACTCGCGTGGGTTGTCGAAGAGCAGCAAAATCGGAAGGACCCTGCCGCCTTCCTCCCTAAGCGGACGACCCACCAAGTTACATGACGGTGAAAATAGTTACATGATAAACGGAAGACGAACTGAACACATTCATTGATTTCTGAACATTTTCGTTCATACAAATGCGATTTTTGCAATGATTTTAGTCAATATTTTCGAAAAATTCAAGTTTTAAAAATGGTGTACAGAATACATTAGGATCACTTCCCAAAATAACAGATATGTCTCTAAAACCTTTTTTTTCCAAGCCAATAAAACGCGTCTTATTTGACGCACGGCTCCCGTAGAAGAGATAAGTAGCTTATTTCATTTCTCGTGGCATGACAAATCGATTGGCATTCTTAGTCGGTTCCATTAGAATATTCTGGAAGAATTACAAAAATGCTTGTGATTACTTCAATGCACTTACGAGTGCATTGGTAGAACACTGAAAATTACTTTAATCTTTTTCTAATATTTGCATCAATCGACTTGATTAATCAGATTAATGATAATTAAACGTGTTTCTGTAATTAAGTAAAAATTTAGAGAATTTTAATGCATACTATTTCAGTTAACATGTTTATTAGGCGGTGTATTTTTTTCACAATTTCAAACATCTTGAGGAACAACAGTTCATATTCTTTCGTATCCCATAGTAGTTTGCTTTTCGAGGTCATGCAATGGTATCGGCGAAGAGCATATAATCCCTACTGTGCATTTAGAGATGTCGATTTATTTCACATTTTCACGTAATTGAGAGATAGCAAAATATGCACGAAACAAAACACGTCGTACAAATGAAAAGCCACAAAAGTCCACTAAAAGGCACCTTAGAAATGAAAAGCATGACACCAGATACATTAAGAAGGAAAAGGGTCAGCCATATTAGCAGATACATTAGCCAATAACACGCTTCTCAAGGTGAAGTCCATTGAAGCGAGACTCCACAACAGTGTCCGTTGCAGGTTACGAAGAAACCGGATGACAGTGACGTTGACGTCGACCGCTACATTACTAAAAAAATCTCTTCAGTTCCACCTGACTCCATGCCTCTCTCGCTTCCCTTATAAATCAAGTTATCTGTTATTCCTTTCGTTACCTCCTATATTCAAGCTGAACACCAAACTATCTATTGGTGGAATCCTGTGAAAAGTTTAAATAGTCTCCCTCTCTCTCCCTCCCCTCTCTCCCCTTTCCCCTCCCCCTCTCTCCCTCCTCCTCTCTATCTCCCTGTCTCCCTCTCCCTCTCCATCTCTCCCTCCCCTCCCACTCCCCCTCTCTTCCTCCCCCTCTCTTCCTCCCCCTCTCTTCCTCCCCCTCTTCCTCCCCCTCTCTTCCTCCCCCTCTCTGCCTCCCCCTCTCTGCCTCACTCTCTCTTCCTCCCTCTCTCTTCCTCTCTCTCTTCCTCCCTCTCTCTTCCTCCCCCTCTGTGCCTCTCCCTCTCTGCCCCCTCCCCCTCTCCCCTTCTCTCCCACTAACCCCCCACTCCCTCTATTTTCCTCCCTCTCTCTCTTTTTCTCTCTTTTTTCTATCGTTCTGTCATTCTCTCTTTCATCCTCTCTCCCTCTCTCTCTCTCATTCTCCCTCTCTCTTTCCCTCTCTCTCTTTATTTCTTTCATTCTCTCTCTCTCTTTCTCGCTCTCTGTCTGTCTCATATTACTGCAAGCCGCCTTTCATAATTTGGCATTTCAAGAAGCACAAACAGATTTTCTTTCTTTTGATGCTTTACAGTTTCTTGCACAATTCCAAAAGTGCTCAAACGTCGCGTAAAAACGCTTTCTCTTCAATCCCTTTAAGTAGCCATAAGCAACCACAACACATGTTCTTGAAATTCTTATATTCAATTTTCGCCAATGATTCAAGGCTAGAGGAGGTGAGGCTAGAGAGGTGGAATTGAATCGTGCCACCAGTAGAGAAAATGGCAGCGAAGATGTAAGAGAGCATGAGGTAGTATAGCCTGCGTCCAGTAGTTAGTATAATCCCGAGAAGTAGAAAGAGACGATAAAAATGATGGTACATCTGTAAGAGTTAATGAGGGGTTCAGAAGGGGGAACGAACAAAGACCAAAAGAATCATCCGTAAGATGGGGGTCTAGAAGAGCTGGGGAAGTAGTGACGCGTAGGTGGTTGCAGCACCGAGACGAAAGAAAACGGTAAGGGGATCACGCAACTAACGAAGTGGAGTGTCTATCTCGTAGAGTACAACAAACCAAAATTTGGAAAGGAGAAGTGACAGATGACGAGAATGAATCCAGCGTAGACATGGACAAAGAAGATCAGAAGGGCAAAATTAATGAAGAACATTACACCAGTGGAGAGAGGTTGTTTATAGAAGCTCATTGCTAACGAAAGAAACGTAAAACAATGAGTGAGTGAGTAGCTACAAATTACCTGGAAGAATAATGCTCTTTTGTAACAATGTTAATGACGTACATGAAGATCGTAGATGAAGATCTAGGGTGGTAGAAGGGGGGCGGAAGGTTCTAGCGCTGATGGAAGGAGTGGCGATGGAAAGCCTGGTTATAGGACAAGCAATGGACGGATTAGCGATGGAAGAACTGGTGATGGACCATCGAGCGATGAAAGACTAGCGATGGACGGTCTGGTAACGGAAGAGCTAGCGAGAAAGCTGGAAGGAAGGCGATGGAAGGGCTAGCGATGGGACTGGCCGTGGACGGACTGGCTATGGAAGGGCTGGCGATAGAAGAGCTGTCGGGAAAGATGGAAGGGCAGGCGGTGAAAGTGCTGGCTGGCAAAGGGCAAGCGATAGAAGAGCTAGCGGGTAAGATGGAAGGGCAGGCGGGGCAGGGCGCGGGCTCGTAAATGATGAGGGCGGCGGAGGTTGCGGCTGGCCACGGTGGCGGCCGCGGTCGGCCCCAGGCGCAGGCGGGCGTGGGAAGGCGCCAGGGCAGGCAAAAGGGGCGGAGCGGCTGACACCGGTAAACAGCAGGATCTTCGCCGGCCGCTAAGAGGCTCCCCCTCACGACAACGCCTCCGCCATACATTATTCAAGCGCGGGAGCGCGGCGGCGGCGGGGGCGCGAGCGCGGACGGGAACCCTTGTGGGAGCGAGAGGGACGGAGCGGATTAGGGCAGGGGCACGCGCAATGGCACGTGCAGGTGCAAGGGCGTGGGCGTGAGGGGGAAGGAGTGGGGACGGGGGGACGAGGGAAGGGGCAGGAGAGGGCGGGCGCGGACTGGACAGGAAGCGGCACGAGGGCGCAAGCAGGGTCACGGAAGGTTGGTTGGGAGCGACAAGTACGGGCTAGGACGTTGGCAGGGGTGCGGAAGGGAAGGGAAATGGAGGAAAGGCTGCTATTAGAGGAGAAATAAGGGTGGGAGAGGAAAGATATAGAAGGTGGGCGGGAGTAGTAGGCGTGTGTGTGAGGGAGGTGAGAGCAGTGTCCCCGCTGGCTGTGCGGTGGTGTTGGGTTGTGGTAAGGTTGGGGGTGGAGTTGGATTGAGTTGGGAGAGATGATAGGTTGGGTTGGAGGTTCAGTCATGCTGGGAGTTGGTTTGGGGGCTGTGAGTGCGGTGGGGAAGACAGCGGTGGGGCGTGGTCGCGGGTGGTGCGGTGGATGCGAGTACAACGGTGTGGGCGAGGACGCAGTCACTGCGTACGAAGAGGGTATCGGTGAGGATAGGGGAACGGGCGGGGTCGCCGCCGGAGGCGCGGGCGGGAGCAGTGGCGGGAGCGCGGGCGGGAGCGCGGGCGGGAGCGCGGGCGGGAGCGCGGGCGGGAGCGCGGGCGGGAGCGCGGGCGGGAGCGCGGGCGGGAGCGCGGGCGGGAGCGCGGGCGGGAGCGCGGGCGGGAGCGCGGGCGGGAGCGCGGGCGGGAGCGCGGGCGGGAGCGCGGGGGGGAGCGCGGGCGGGAGCGCGGGCGGGAGCGCGGGGGGGAGCGCGGGCGGTGGCGCGGGCGGCGGCGCGGGCGGCGGCGCGGGCGGCGGCGCGGGCGGCGGCGGTGCGGGCGGCGGCGAGGGCCGGGGCAGAAAAGCAGTTGGGATGCCAGGTGGAGAGAGGTGACGCAGAAATAGGAGCGAGTACAAAGAGAGGACAGCTCCCCATCCCCTTTCCCCTAACCGGCCCTCATACCCCTTCTCACCGGCGCGCACTGTGGCCGGATGCACTGGTCTATTCTGCAGCCGGAAGGCGAGCATTGAGGAAATGCTACGCTGCGCACGACAGAATCGTATTCCCTTTCCTTTTTGTTATTTTGTTTTATGCAACCTTAGTATTGTTCTTCTTTACTTCTGGCTTTTATATTGCGTACAGTATGTACGTAACATTATTATGAATATTTTCTTTTATAAACATACAACTATTATTTTAAAAATTAGATGATGTAGTTCTATTTTAATCCATATTCCTATTTTCCACGCTTTTTATTTTTATTTATTTCCTCCGTTTTCAGCAAATTATAGTTTTCAAGAAGTTGAATTACAAAACCTCATATTTATGAGCATTACAAATGTCCAAATGTCCACAGAAATTGAAAGAAAAGTAAGCGGAATACGTACTACATTTTGGAAAATCGAGCTGTAACGGTTTTTATGGCAGCATTTTTGTTTAAAGAGGCTACTACTTATTTTAAATTTGTTTCTTAAGCTAGCTGAGATATTTTTCTGTCGTCAATTATATATCCAGCACAAATAAGGGATATTACGAAATTGTATAATATATTTAATGTACTGCTGAATTCTAGGTATTAAATCTAGTTATATAAGATCAACTTCTAAAATCTTACACTAGCTAACAACTGTTATTTTATAAATACATTACAAAACAAAGTATTAAAAAGTACAAATGTCAGTTAGTCACATTCATGATAGTGCATGAAGCATATTTTTTAACATATTTATCAATTCTTCTTCAATTGAAGGGCTCAGTAGTAAAAGAGCGATATCAACCATTTTTCCAACATTTTTTGTGAAATTGAGTTATTAGCATTATAAAAATCTTCAAATTTTAGTATATGTTATTTAAATTCAATATGAACTTGTATGCAAGTGTACTGTGCTTAAAAGGTTAAAAATGTATGTAAAAATTATGTGAGGGACGTTCAGATACAACTCTCAGCATCTAAGAACTATGTCAGTGTGGGACAGCCCCTTGTTCAACTGACCGCTTCAGTTATTATTTGTTAATAAACATTATTGTTTATGATCTTGGCTGTTAGGGTGACGCCGCGTCGAAGGCTGTGTTGCCGTTTCGACCATCTTTTCGTGGTCTTCCTCAGGGCTGGTCTTTGCAGGCCAGCCCTGGTCTGCGAAGAACTAAAAACTGCTGGGCAGACCAGCCCTGAAGAAGACCACGAAAAGATGGTCGAAACGTCGGCTACACAGCCTTCGACGCGGCATCATCCGGACAGCCAAGATCATTTACATGACTCTGGCCGCGTAAGCCTACGACTTCAACATTATTGTTTGTTAAAACCTAATAATGTTGTTTCAAACCGTTGCGTAATTATTTGAAGATTCGTTTCAACAAATTTTTGTTACAATTGGAGAAGCAAGGGAAATGCATACTATACACACAGCATTTTTGCCCTCCATTTGATTTCGAAACTCAAAACATGAATAAACGACATGAAGCAAATTTACGTGTATAAGCTGTATAAACTATTTGCATTGGGTATATTTCCAGAAGTTCGTACTGAGAACTTTGCATCATCCAGTTTTTCGATTTTACGTCTTGAGTAATTTATTGGTGTAGTATTACTCTTCACTGGGAAGTAAAGTGCTGGAGAGCCATTAAATATAATCGAAAATGCAAATTTTAGAGTTCTTTAGAGCTGATCATAAATAACACTGGAAAGATTCAAAAGGAATGGGGCATTTTATTACTTTACGTACAAATAAATCTAATAATATATCTCAATTACGCCTAAAAATTGATTTCCACTTCCACCAAATTGCTCAACTAAAAACTAAATGTTCCAAACAATTAAATCAAAAAGTTATATAGGTCTTATATTTTAATTAACATTCTCGGACGTTGTTCTTTAAATAACTACGAGTACGATACGACATTCGCACGATTAACTACGATATTCGTACACTTTTTCATGAAGGAAACAGAAATCAGAAGAATTAAATGATCCTTCTTCCCCTCTGTTGAAGCGAAGGATATCTTCATTTCTAACTCACTTTCTCCATCTCAAGATACTGAGTACTCCCTGCATCATTTCAAAACTTAATAGTTTCTATACCACAGTACATTTTGCCACTTTACTCTCTTTCTCTAGTGCATGTCACGAATGCTGAAACAGAATCAATCTAATTAAGAACGAGTAAATATACGGTTTTAATTAATATTTGCTTTTGATTATTAATTATTCACTATGTTTATGGCAAAAATTTGACATGTGGATAATTATTTCGTACGTGTCAATGCCCATGCGTACTTTCTACATTCTGACATTTGAATTAATGGTTGATATCGTAACTCGTTGTCTCCAAACCTTCCGTGAGTGTAAAAAATCCTGAAACTAGTCTTGACATTCAATTACTTTTTAGATATTTTGATACGCGAGAACCGTGAACTCAATTGTGGCGTCCCTTGCAATACCCTTTAGATGGTTTATCTCTTTCCAATATCTTTTGTGGTGTTAATACCCGCAAAAATACCGAAAGAGATGCTCATTAGCAAACAAGTGCTGTTCATTTCAACCTATATTAAATATTCGCCATTTCTTAATATCTCTTTGTTTACACAAGATAATTAGGTAGATATTTTTCCAAAACAAAGTAGTTGTTCCTTTTTTGTGTCATCCATCATTAATTCGAAAAGTTTGCATCTCAAGTAAAGTTGGCACGTAAGTCTCAGGTATCTTGTCATACATATACGACCAATATTTTAAGAGGTACAATAAAATCTAAATCGGGAAACAAGATCAGAAGGAACGAACAGTTTTTATGAAAACACTCTGTGACCTTCAACAGTTGTGACATGAAATAGCACTCATTTATTAAAAATTTGTGAAAACATTTGCACGACAGAAATTTTTTACATTTGCATCGTTTTCATTTCCAACTGTCAACAAACATTGATTATATGTTGAATTCCATAATTATTCATTAGGAGAATTTTAGGTTTTAAAATCAAGTGATCAGAATTAGGTCAATCCTGTATAACTATCCAGAAGTGCTGAAACAAATATGAAACGCTATAAAGTGGATTGATAATGAAGGGTTAATGTTCTTGTTCAGAATGCAGCAAACAATACTTCGACCTGCCCAGAACAAACGTAATTTAGGTGAAGACGTTTTTGGTCGCATTCACATAAAACTCATTAAGATGTTAATGTTAAATGCATTGTACTAGATTATTAGATTCTCCAAGGGGCTGACTACTGCGATCAACGATATTTGCCATTGCAACTACTAGCATGCGCTGACGGACGGCAAGAGTGAAGAATTAAAAGGAAATAATTGGTTTTTGAAATTATTAATGCTTTTAATTATAATTCTTGCAAACCAGTTGTTCATTTTCCGAGTTATTTTAAATGCTTTTCTTACGATCATTTTCTATCACAAATGCAGACAAAATAATTCACCACACTGATAGAAGTGGGTTGCACAACTTATTTTGCAATGCATATAGTACTTTTTTAGTGAGTTAGTTATTTTACTGATTTTTAAATCAATTTATTTGTCACGAGGTTAGGTTCGTTTGTTGTATGATAGCCACTACAAAACGTCAGACATCAGGCACTCACACCAACTTAGGTTTCATTTAGATTTATTGAAATCGACGATTTGTTTAAAAACATACTCCTTTGCATTTCAAGCACTTCCACTGCTCTCGTTTATTTTATATATTTTTTTCCTTTTGAGTGGTACTAACTAGTTGGTTGGACAAGAAATTGTGTAATTCTTTATTCGAGAGTGGATTTTTTTGCACTGATTATTGTTTCAAATATTCATTATAATTATCTTTCTGTTCTCTTTTTTTACCTATTTAAATAATATGTGCTTAAAAATATGTATTTACACAGCCAATGGTAAAAGCGGTTCTTTCAGAGAATGCTTAGCGACTTAAAGTTCAATTTTAGCACTAATACTAAAAGTGAAACGATGCTCAAGTGATAAACCTGTGAAATAAATAACAAAGAAAATAAACCTGTGAAAATAACAAAGAAAATAAAATAATTTTATCCGACCACATCAGCTACTACTGACCATACTTGATTTATATACTCGTACATCAATAAAGATGAAACAGGCATCTAGCAAACTGCAGATGAGGCAGTAAAGCTGTTTTGACCTCGCATTTATAATAATAGCTATTGAACTGTACGATAATTTTAGATTAGGTGCAAAGTTAGAAGCCCGTGATAACTCAATGGGAAACTGAATAGGATTTGGTCAACGGTTCTTTCGTACATTATGCATGCACACATACGAGTATACAAGTAACAATTATTCACTACAGAATGTACCTTCTCCTTTTAAACACATTCACATTACGTAACAGTGATTTCGGAAGGTTTCACCGTCTAGAAAATCGCGCTCACTTTAGGCTAGAAAGCTCGTGGAGTGCGCCCGCGATAGGCAGGCAAATGGGCTAAAGAGATGTCAACCAGCGCGTTTCCACGTATTAGGAATGTTTGCCGACATAATTTCACGCAAGCAATGAGATTGCATGCGGCACGTTTTCAAGACGCCACAGAGAACTAGTATATTTTTAACTTAATGTAACAATTGATAAATTGATTACAATTTGACATGTTGCAATTATCGTAGAGCTTAATATACACAATTGGTACAATAGACGCGTTAGTGCTAATGCAGAATTGCCTAACAATAGAGCTTACTATTTCCCGAAGGCATATGAACTTCACGTGATGCCAGGCGCAACTGATCATAGGGGAAAAGCAATTTATTCTGAATTTCTGATTCTCGCTGCTGGTGTTTTGATTGATTGATTTTTTTCGTGTTTCCGGGCGCGTCAACTGCTGTGGTAATTAGTCCCGTTAGTGTAGTGCATGTTTTTCTCGGGAGATGGCAGTGATCTTCCTCCGCTGGATGGCGAGATCCGGCGCCGACCTACCGTCGGCTAGTGGGGTTTCCCCCTAACCAGGACTCTCCCCCCAGCGGGACACCGCCCCAGCCGGAACAAGCTCTAAGCTCTCGACCGGTCTCCCTGAGTGTGGTAGAGTAGTGCATGTTAGTGTGTGTGTGTGTGTGTGTGTGTGTGTGTGTGTGTGTGTGTGAAAGGAAAGAGGATAGGACGAGGAAGAGGAAGGACAGATCGCGCGCGGTCCGTGGCCCGTTTGGTAGGGTACTGCTCCGGCATTCGCCTGGTGTTGATCGGAGAAACCACGGAAAACTACCGATCAGAGCAGCCGGCCGCTAGAATTCTCCCCAAACAGGAACTGAATTCGCCCTAGCTAGAATTCGACCTAGCTAGTGTCGAAAACCCTGCCGCCGTCAGGACTCTAACCTAGGACCTCCAGGTCAGAGGCGCTGCAGTGACATCAGTTGATGCACTGAGCTACCGCTCCCGGCTCGCTGCTGGTCAAGGCGTTGGAAGGCAAAGAGTGGGGATGTGCCTTTGGCCAATGAAATTAAGAAATGTGAATGTTTCTGAGTATTCTAGAATGATGTTTCGCACGGCGCCATACTATAGCTTGGGCGACGGGAATTCTGGGATGGGCGCGGTCCACACACTTACTCCCGACGACGAGACGCCCACAAGGGCTGGGGTAGGCGCGCGACCTTCCATCCTGACTGCGTTCGAGATGCTGAGAACGTACTGTTCGAGTATCCAGTATTGTTCCAGTATTCGTGCAGTTCCAGTATTCCAAACCAGCAGATATACTTCGGTTTTTTAATATGACGTCTGAAGATCACGCACGAAAAATTTCATACTTTGAAATGTAGATAATACATTTTATTTCATGCTTCTGCATAGGTACTAATACTTCAATTTTTTAACGTGGCGTCTCACGGACGAAAAAGGGAGAGGGAAAGCAGACTCCAAAAGAGAGCCGAAGAAAAAGGAACTGGAGCTGACGTTGCAGCTCCCTATTGGAGTCTGCCTTCCCTCTCCCCTTTTCGGGCGTGAGACACCACGTTCAAAAATGGAAGTACCTATGGAGAAGCATGATGTAAAAAGAATTATCTACATTCCAAATTATGAAATTTGTGCTAATGCGCCCTTTTACTAAATATAGACATTCAGAACATATAATTACAGTATAAGATATGTAAGACTTAGTTTTTCCCTAGGAGCATCCAAAGGAGGCTGTCTAAAAAATTGTGTATGACACACGTGATAAAAGTAATTCTATTTTGCTCGTATAATTGCATCTATCGGCCACGTGTCGCAACCTTTTCTATTCTCAAAATAAAATGTCATTAGCACCACGCATATCATAAATATTTATTATCGCTATATACCCCGCTTAATTTATAGCAAATTTCTACATTTATTTCATCTCCTTCATTTCCACACTTATTTTCGTTATTTTTTCAGCAACGTTCTTTCCAACTACACTTTTTTCAGTATGTGCATGTATTTTCTTTTATCCTTACAGCATGAGTACAAGGCACAATTATTTTCGGGTATGCATATATAATTCTTATGCAATGCACATTTGCTTTGTGCGACACACGTTTTACATTCGCCCAGTGCCGCTCTTTTGTCGTTACTAGTGCTTCGTGAAGATGGAACTGTTTGTTCTTCGCCGGTTTTAAAAACTAGGTCGTATCGGTGATTTGCCATTACTAATCGCTGTTCGATATTTGAGCATCGTTCACAAAGCCAACTCGAAGTAAGGATTACTTCAAGCTGGATCAAGAGGAGTTTCAAAATAATGAGGGAACTTCATAATGACAATAATTGATCAGGATCATATTTAGTAGAACGGCAATGGAAGTTTGAAGGTGTTCTTCAAACTGAGAAAAGTTAAATTAGCGTTTCTTCTGAGGTTGTCGCTTAAAGAAAGTTTTTATTTTATTTTCTCTTCAAGTTTTAAGAAATTGCCTCGAGAGTTACAACTGGATTTTGTTTCGTCTACTACTAAATACCCATCATGAACTCGTTCTTGTCTCCCTACTTAAAGTTTCATGTTACTTCTCCAAAGTATACGGAAAATATTTTATTAATCACGTTATTTTCCGAAATTTTGATCAGAAATAGTCAACATTTTAAAATTAATTTAAAGTTTAGTTTGATTTGCAAATAAATCTCTATAATTCAATAATAACGTGTACATATTCTCTTAAATTTCACCAAAGATGTACCATTTTGAAACATATACAGAACAACATCATTTCAGACAGTTAATATATTCTCTAGAAGCTTAAGTGCATGCATGAGACTAAAATTGTTGAAAAATTATGCTTAGTGTTAGTGCACTCGTCATAAACGGCAGTATATTCGCTTCTAGAATTCCCGTGATACTCTAATTTTTCGACATCGCTTAAATTCACCCGAGAGCCACTTCATTTACAGCGAGCACGCTTCCATCACCGACTCTTGCTCCCAATCCATAGCTCAGTTCGCCTCTCGGTCCGCAATTCCGTCCACAGCGAGGTTGGAATTGGGCGGTAAAAATCGTTAGCACCACAAACCGCCGGAGCCGACCAGTTCATTCTCCCTCCGCGATACCCCGACGCCGCATCTCGACACTTCCCCTGTTCACCTGACACGCCAGACGGTGCAAGTGTGTGCATTGCGCATCCTCCTGGCAAAGATTGTCAAAGTTATTTCAAACAAATGAATAGGGGACGGATTTTAATGAAATGTCATTTTTCCTTTTCAATTTAGAACAATGTCATTCAGTATAGAAATTCATTTTATGTTATGAAGAAAGGAATTGACCCGATTTTATAGGTCATTATTTTGCATTTTTTGACGATTTCGATTAATGTCATTTTTTACCTTTTTACGTCATTTTAATGCATTTTTAATGTTTTTTGTAATTTTTAATGGTACTTACTTCAAATAATATTTACGAGATGCAACAAATGCTTTTCACAGAATTACCCAGTAGCCTCTTCGATTTGTTTGATCAGAAATTGTTTTGGCAGCCTTTGTGATGTAATTATTGTGACGTATGTCAACGCCATTGCCGGTCCGACTGATTTCGGGATAACTCTAAAGACTGGTAAAGAACAATCCAAACTAAAAGTTTTCAAGCGGAGTCCACTCGAAGGAAAGAAAGAAGTCTAGATTACATAAATAACGTATCCAACAGCTTGAGTTGTTCATCCGAACTGGATTTGATAAGATTTCTTTATGTCATTTTTCTTTGGTTTGAGTTCATTTTTAAAGCATTTCAATAGCATTTTATTGATCATTTTGGCAATGTTTTAGGTCATCAAAATCCGCCCCCTACTAATCAGCTTTGATATAATTTTAAATTATTAAATTTATTTAAATTTATACCATAGTATAAATACCAAAAATTATTATTATTATTATTATTATTATTATTATTATTATTATTATTATTATTATTATTATAGACAACATTTCTCAGTTAAACTGGGCAAAATTAATGTCTTTTGGTGTCTTAGAACCAGATTCTGCTCTTAAGAAAAGGGAAATCATTCTATCCCACTTGAGCTTAGTGCAAAAACATTCGAACAAACTGACAAGTCTGAAGTAAGACTGCCTTTTGTCCAACAGTTTGCAATTTTATTGGAAGTTCCAAATGTCTCAAATTCTTTTTAAATGTTTTCGATATCACTCCTTCCGATGAGATCACCAAGGTATATATGAGAACTTTCTCCAACCGCCAGATCTGTTTTAATTGCATTGTATTATATGAGAACTTTCTCCAACCGCCAGATCTGTTTTAATTGCATTGCAATTATTATTATTATTATTATTATTATTATTATTATTATTATTATTATTATTATTATTATTATTATTATTATTATTATTATTATTATTATTATTATTATTATTATTATTATTATTATTATTGGCATATCGACATTTCTGACTAAGCTACACGATTAACGTGTGTAGCAAGTAACGTGTAATCGTAGGCTACCGGAGTTTCCCGCAAACAGGTATCTCCCACCAGCAGGGCACCGCCCCAGACGGGACAAGCTCTAAACACCCGACCGGTCTCCCGACATATGTGGTTGTGTAGTGCATGTTAGTGTGTGTGTGTGTGTAAGGGGTGAGGATAGGACAAGGAAGAGGAAGCAAAGATCGCACGCTGCCCTTGGTGGAACCGTTACAGTAAAGCATTATATACGCACAAGACACTGTTTCTTTAGGAAATACTAAGGTAAAGTTCATTTTTGCATATACCTTGTATTTCGAAAAGTAGACAAAAACGGTCGGATGTTTCCTTAGACTGCATGTGGCCTTTATGGACCACATATAAAAATCCGAATTACAGTGATTGAAATATAAAAAGTTATCATATAAAATTAATTAACATTATTCAAAACACAACAATAGCGAAATTATTACTAATAATATTGTACCAACATTCTGCTGCATACAATATTTATTTTCTATTTAACAATTGAAAGTTCTCTTGCCCACTTCAACGTGAGTACATTACATTAAATATTTTAAAAAGTCTTAAATTACATGTAAATGAATTGAGATTGACTCTAAGACCCGAAGCAAAGACTAAAATGAAGAAATACATTTCACTGCTGTCCTCCTTTTCTCCCACCCGGAGCGGTGTGTCATCAACTGATGTTACTGCAGCGCCTCTGACCGGGAGGTCCTAGGTTTGAGTCCCCACGGCGACAGAATTTTCGACACTAGCTTTTCAGCTAGTAGGTCGAATTCAGTCGCTGTCTGGAGGAGAATTCTAGCGGCCGGCTGCTCTGATCGATAGTTTTTCGTGGCTTCTCCGATCAACACCAGACGAATGCCGGAGCATTACCTTAACAAACGGGCCACGGACCGCGCGCAAACTTTCCTTCCTTTTCCTTGTCCTATCCTCAAACACACTCACACTAACATGCACTACACTACCACACCTGCCGGGAGAACGGTCGGGGACTTAGAACTTGTCTCGACTGGGGCGGTGCCCCGATGGTAGGAGATTCCTGGTTAGGGAAACCCCGCTAGTCGACGGTAGGTCGGCTCCGGATATAGCCATCCAGTGGGGGAAGATCACCGTTACCTCCCGATGAAAATCATGCACTACACTTACGGAACTAATGACCGCAGCAGTTGACGTGCCCGGAATTATCAATCTGAATCGTAGGCACTGGCATCAATCCTTTTCTCCCCGTTCACCGCATTCATTCCCGGCTCTACCTTCATGGTTCCTTCCTGCCCTCTACATCAACCTCAATAGTTTCCCCATCCACCCTATTGCACGTCAGTTTCCATGCCTGTCGTCCCTAACTTCTCTCAATGCTCCTATGGCATTTTCTGCCACCTCACCGAGCCCATCCCCGCCCTCTCTCGACTCTCTTCGCAGCTCTTTTGCTAACGTAATAGTTCAGAATGAGCAACATTTATCGCTATGTCCCTGTGTGGTTGAGGTCTTCCAGGCCTGCGGCTAGTTTAGCACGTTTTTCGTTATCTGGTCGACTGAATGTTTCTTTTTGTAAATTTGTCTTCCTAATTTTACGTCAGCCGCGTTGTCTCTCATCACCCTTTTGTGCTAAGAGTAAGTTCTTGATAAGAGTATAATTTTGTAAAATGTCAAGCCTCTATTGTTGAATAAATGAAGGGAGCTTCTTTGTTCTTCCCCAGACCGTCCGTAGAACTGTAAAATGGCTCAAAATGTAGCAGTATTACATCACTCGATTTTCTCCTGTAAACGTAATCTAGTTAAAAAAACTCAAAACTATAGCAATACTGTTGTATCGTTTCTATTTATTAAAACATGAAGGGTTTTCGTTTAGAAAGGAATTTGAGATTTCTACTCAAGCAATTTTTTGGATTTTTTCTTTAAATAAAATCTAGTAGACTCACCATGTGTTCTCACGTTCTCATTCAATTTCATCGTTAAAAAACTAAACTGTATTATTACATTAAAAGTAATAGAATGAATGCTTATCTTCCGTCATTTGCTCATTACGTCGTTTGCAAGTTCAACCACAATAC
Organism: Teleogryllus occipitalis; assembly: GCA_011170035.1. NCBI lineage: Eukaryota > Metazoa > Arthropoda > Insecta > Orthoptera > Gryllidae > Teleogryllus > Teleogryllus occipitalis. Next base: position 40,732 of record BLKR01010374.1, on the reverse strand, counting down.
GATAATATTCTGTCATGATGGAGTTAACATTGGCGAACCAAAAATAGCGAGCGTGAAATAGAAAATTTCGAGTTCGAAAATAAGACTGTTTTAAATGAAAATGTTAGTGAGTAATATGCATGTAAATGCAATGTCCAGCAATCGTCTGACATATGTATTCCTCTGCATGAACTCTTCAGTTATTATAATTAAAAGAGATAAGGTAGTTAAGGTAGATAGCAGGAAAATCTATAATAATTCACTAATGTACAGATCTTGGTAAATTTGTATAAAACAATTCAATTACATTTTCAGAAACATTTACTCAATGAATAATGATATTATTGTTCCAATATTTATAAATGTACCTCATTTCGCAGTTACACAGAATAAAACATGAAACAATATTTTTCGGGTTTTTCGATTTTCAGTGAATGATAACGTTTCTGTTGCAACTTTTCTTCGGCTTTTCCGGAAGTTCTTTTTCTATATTTTTTGGCGTGCCATTAATTTTTACCATCCCATTTTAGTTCATTCATGTCCTTTATTGTGATGATTAATTTTTTGCTTGAAATTTGTCTTCCTTACTGAAGCATCTAATTTTTTCTATTCGTTATGGGAAAAAGCCTTGTCGACCAATGAAACCCCTGCCCTCGCCCGCAGCCAGTGCGGACAAGTCGGTTGAAGCCAACGTCTTATAAAAATTGCGGCCAGAGTTCCCCCGAGCTCCCCGTGGCCTTCGCCCCTGCGGCTCCGCGGCGCGGCATACGGCCGACGTCTCCGCTCGGCCGAAGTTGGCGGCGCCCGCGGCCGTCTTCCGTAGAACTTCCGGCGCTCGGAAGTGACGTCATCTCTAATTCATGTTACGCAGTGATGGGAGCGGCCGACAGCGATTCGCAGTCTCCCCTCTCCTGGCTTCTCCCCTCGTTCAGGGGTATCCTTGAGTAAACCTGCGCTGTCCGCTGCCGCTTCTCCCGTCCCGGCGCGGCGCAGGAGACGTCTTGCCACGCCCCGCCAGACACCAACCCGCTCCGCTTCCCCTCGTCCGCCCCTGCCCCACCACGTCTCTTTCCGCAACGATTCGTTCCATCTGCCTCTGGTCTCTCCTCCTGCTACTTACTCCTTTGCTGCTCCCCCTCGACCCTACCCCTGCTCATCCGCTCTCTCGACCTCCTTCCTTTTTTCTTTCCCTCATCGTCCCTTTCTGTTCTTTGCTCGCTGCGATTCCTCGTCCTCCTCACCCCCTCCCTCTGTTTTCGTACCCGTCTCTTCCTGTGATTACTCCTCCTCCCTTCTGCACCTCCGGGTCCAGTCTCGGCTCGTCCCCTTCCTCCCTTGACCTTTCGCTTCACCTCATTTTTCGTTCTTCGTTGACCCTCACCTCTTCCCGCACTCCGTCTCGCCGCGACCCGTCAATCGACTCCTCGGCCCACCCCTCGCCGCCTCACCTCGCAGCGGGGCGCGCTGCCCTCCTTGGCCCCCGTTAATTAAATGAACCTGAGTCTCCGCCGCCGCAGAGGCATCTGACCGCGGCCGCCGACACGAGCGCCCTGCGCCGGCGAAGGGCGGTTCCTGCAGCCACAATTCGCTCGACCGCCCCTTTGGGCGCGCGCCCGCCTTCAGACCGTCACGAAGCGCCGCTGTCACTCCCCAACGCCTCCGCCCCCTCCCCAACCCCCCCCCCGCGGGGTCCACCTCCTCCCTCGTCGCTTTCGCAGACGCCTCCCTCTCCCCTTAATTCCTCCCCCACCCACTACTCCATCTCTCCCCCACCTCCTGCGTCTCTCCCTCCGCCTTCCCACCCCACTTCCTTCGCCACCCCCTCCGCACGCCCTCCGCCATCCTCTCCCTCTCCCTATCCTCCCTTTCCACCTACGCTTCCCCCCCCCACCTCTCCCATCCCTCGCCACCCCCTCGCGTTCCACCGTCACCCCTCCGCCCTCACCACTCTTTCCGCCTCCCACATCGCCCCTCTTTGCTTTCTCCCCTACTGCCGTTGCGGTCCTCATCCTCTGCTTCCCTCTCCACTGCTTGCCTCTACACTTCCATCCCTGCCACCGCCACCTTCCCCACACCAACGTTACCGCCTCGATGGCCATCGCTGCCTAAACCACCGCCGCAGCAGTTGCCAAGGAGACTTGGGACTTGGTCACTCATATTTTCACCTTGGTGGAACATGCATTCTCCTCCAGCAGTTTGTATAACGTGCAGAAAGTCACAAACATTGCATTAAATAAAATAAACCACCACATTTCATTTCAAGTATCAAGTTATCAAAGAAGTTCTATTTATGGCGAGGTAGTCAGAAAGTCACGAACGTTGCATTGTTAATAAAAATAAACACGACACTTCATTTCAAGATAATAATGTAAATATTGCCCGGCAATCTTTCTTATTCTTACGTTTTATATCATCTTAATGAAGTGCATTTCTATAAAATGAATTTCGTGTCTTAAATATTTCTCCTCTACTTCAGTACATAAAATTCACACAATAAAGACTTTACTTTTTCCTCTTCCATTCTGAGTCAGTTTAATGATGTGGATGTACGTAATAACTTAATATACTTGGATACAAAGTATAGCAATGAAACAATAATGTTTTAGTTTTCTTGTGATAATTATATATCCCGAATTTGTTTTATGAGAAGTCTTTATGAAATTTTCTTGACTTACTTTATTTAGCTTCTAAACAATTGAGTGCTGGTACGTAATTACCTTTATGAGAAAGGGCGCCAAATGTGAACATATATGTGTATGTGTAAGAGGAATTTACGCAATTACCATGCATGTAGCAGCTAAAAGAGGTGGATATCAATACTATATATTTTTATTAACAGAAAAATGTACATTTGCTGTTATATTTTGAATTCAAAACACTTTATATAACGAGTAGAGCGGTACAAAAGGATTCTATTCTCGATCGTTCCCGCTGGCTCGCTTCCGCTGTCTCAGAGGTCGCGCCCGCTCGTTATCTACTTGTGAAATCTATGACTCGCGCTGTCAAGGCTCGAAACTATCGGAAGCACTTATTCTATGGACTGTCAGCATAGAAGAACTGCGTCTTTCCTCTATGCTCAGGCACGTCAAACCGCGCCCCACACGAGCTGCTTGCCAGCCTGGAAAGTCCAGCGCTCGTACAGGCACGGGCAACTTCCCCTGACTTCGTACTCATTTCCCCTCCAAATCCACAAAGAGATGTACATGTGCAAGCTGAAGCGGCGCGAGGCAGCGAATAGTAGCTTCATACGAAAATATGTTTGCCAGATTTTTTCTGTCAATAGCCGAGAATTTTATTATGTTTATAGTTTTCACTAGTTATTAGTTTCATATTTATTTTCTCACTAAATTGTCCCTTATATAAATATCTTTGCTACGTGACAGGAATGTGTTTGAATGGCAAATTCTTTCCTTGTTTTCATTCTCGTTTGTGTTATTAAATCATTCAGTTATGTACTGTATTAAGCTATAATGTAAAATAAACTGACAAGTCTCTTTGAGTTAACAATTCTCGCTTGCAGACGGACAGAGCTTTTAACAGACAGGAATATTGGTCTGTTAAACCTCCTAACCTTAACGTAGAAAGTTAATGGTTTTATATCATTTATATTAAACAGGATTATAAAATCAAGATACTTTTGATTCATGTTTTTAAATTTTACTCTCAATTGAGAATTTGAAATCGGACTGATGTATTATTTCATTTCAATGGATCATTTCTTTTTTCTTTTTAAAGAGAAAATAGGAATTAATTTAGCTAAATTTGTGACAATAACTGTCAAGTAACTTTCCCAAAAACTATCATGAGCCAGGAATCCAGTGACGTACCGCCACTCCGTAGCAGTTTGTACAGCCCTTTCTTTTAAATCTCCCGCCATTTTCTCTGCACTAAGTGCCCGGGAGCTATAGTAATCTTGTTACATTGTCCGCGACCTTCACATGCCTGCTCTATGGTATCGGCAGAAGGTGCTCTGTGCGGAATTTCTTGGTAATTTCGACGTTTTTCGAATGTGATTAGCACCGTGATCTATCTTACAAAGAAAATAATTTAATGCAGATTTTCAATTAATTCGTATAATAAACTAATGGTTACAACAGCATAGTTTCTAGCATTATTTTAATGGTAACTCAATATTTCACATATTAAACTCTGATACTTCACAGAAAGCTTCGAATGCTTATCATTTTGTTATGTGGATATATCAAAGCTAACTGTAACTTGAAAAGGTAGGCTTACATATCCTCGGTTCATCCCATAATGAAATACGGAGTAGCTTGCTAGAATCCTCACAAGAAAGGTCAAATTAACCCTTTAGGATTAAACCGAGTGCAGCACAAAGCAGCTGAATTTAACGAATTGAAACAGCGGGGCATGGAAAGCACGATTGTGTGCTCTCTTCAAGGGGTACCCTAAGCAACCGGCATAAAAAGCTATCTGTCAAAGATTTGAAATGCCTTGTTACTCTATTAGAGGAGACCATTCACACAAAATAAAATACAGAAAGCAAAGAAAAGACGTAGGAAAATCCAGGTTTGTGAATAGAACCATTATTGACTGAAACAATTTACCAGCAGAGGTGTAAGCGACCATTCCCAGAAGCACGCGAGTTATGCGTTCGAGAGTTCCTAAGAGCGAACGTGTAGAGTACAATGATGTGCAGTCAAGTGCAGTGACGTTTCTCGGCAAAAGGAAAGAACAATAAAAGTACGGGTAAAGTGCGTTGCACATGCTTGCCATTAATATATAAATTACTGGTTACACAAACAAGCAGTCAAGTGAAATGAAGTGATGGGCACTTTTCAATATTTATCTTTTTTAATACTTGTCTGTTTATGTTTTTATTTTATTTTTGTTTATTTATTTGTATTATTTATCTCTTTTAATTCTCCGTATATTCCTTTTTTAAATTTAATATTTGAACTTTCTTTGTTGATTAACTGGCACCGAGCGAACGCTCGTTTAGAGTAATAAATTTTAATAATTATTATTATTATTACTATTATTGTTATTACTATTATTATTACTATTTTATTATTAATACGCAAAATATACCCACATTTTTAAATAACTGATCGTTACATTATTTAAAAATTTGTTTTGAATACAATATTTTATAAGAAAAATTCTCTAGTTTCAATATTACAATTGCAGGAACACGCCGAAAAATGTTAAACTTTAACAAATAATTATTTTTGAAAATACAATGTTCAATGACAATAGAATTTGCATCATTTTTACAAACCTACTTTGCTCTATTTGAGAGAAAAAATAAAGAAAAAATTGGACACGATTTTAAGAGAACTCAGTTGAGGTATTTCTTTAAAAATATCTTTATTTCATGCAAAAATTCACAAAAGCTACTCGTATACAGTATTTTTTTAAAAAAATTTGACCTTATTTAAACATTCAATTTTAAAGGACAAATTTCGTTGAATAAAAAACATTTTATCAATTTTGTAGACAATATTTTATTATACATGACGAAAATATTTTAATCTTTTGACATTTTTGAAAATTCAAAGATATAAAAAAAATTGGACATGCGCCCTCGCTCTTTTTGGCATTTTCTTTGAAGATATATTTGATTGTTTTTTTAAATGTTGTTGAGACTTCTTGTGAAGTACCGCAAAAATTTAAATATCCTTTTCGAATTAGCAGGACCTGGAGTTCGGCCTGATCGATTATCGAGGGATTATCAGTTTTAGAGAAACGGCTTGGACGTTGGTGTTGTGGACGGAGGGACAGAGAATCGTTTTGTCTTAAATCAATTTTTTGGTATCATGGACCAAGAAAACGAGGATTCAGACTACCCAGCGCATTAGAGGAAGTAATTTATTACATACAGCTACAAGAATAATCTTCTTTTTTGGTAACACGAACTCATAATATGAGTTTCTTTGGAAAAATCGCCATTTTTCGTTTCAGCTTTGCAGTTATTTCTCTTTACTATGTAAGTTCGCAGTAGACGAGAAAGTAAAATTGAAGATACGAGATAAATGTGTTTTAAGTTTTCGTTGACAATGGGAATGCAGTGGGAATCAAATGCTTAGTAATTGATGGTTAAAGAGTAAGCTTTACTGAAAATGTTTAAAGAATTACTGTTTATAATAATTATTGCAAATATTCTAAAATAGGATTGCAACTTGCCTTGTGTGATCGAATTTTTATTCAGTTTTCGTCGTAGAACAGCATTTCATTCCATTTTGTACACATAGCTTTGTTGTTCCTTGCATGGAGAGTGGAATAAATAATGTATTTAAGATATTTAATTGATGTGGAATAAACTGTGAAGAGATATACGGTGACTCCTCACATATTCGTTATCTATCGTTGCCTATTTACTCACCGACTTGGAGGGCACACCCCCAAAACGGGGCTAGTGTTGGTATCGTTCGTTCTCGTGCCAGTACTAGAATTATCGGAAGAAGCAATCTCGGAACTTAGGTCTCGTCGCCGAGAACGATCGGAATTGGGTGTCTTTTTGACCGGCTTCAATAACCACTTTTTTTCGAATTTATTACAACATAAGGTCGCTTATCGCATCCTAGCTTCCATTTGTTACGATCTTTCCAGTCGATTTCTTGCAAGTTTCTTGCAAAGTGTGGTCTGTATGTTCAGTCTTGCTAACATTTCTTCATTCCTTATTCTGTCCTGAATCGTGATCTGACAACGTCCCCAATAACCCATTTCGGTTGCCCTTAATTTTTCCTTTAGTTGCTCTGTTGTCTACACTTCTGCTCCGTAGGTAACAATACTCTCTACAATAGATTTGTATATATTTATCTTCGTGCACGGTCTTATTTGTGTTCTCCGTAAAGTATTGTGCAGCTGTTTTACCGTTCTTGGTAAATGTTACTTCAAGGTACTTGAAGCTATCAACTCCTTTGGTAATACACCTTGTAACATCAAATTTCTGTTTACATTATCAGCTTCAATATATTCAGTTTTAGAGATATTTATTGTTAGCCCCATTTCTGGTATTCTTCAAACAGCTTCGTCAAAATGTTCCGCATTAATTCAGAACCGAAAATAAACATAAACTTGTCTATCACAGAGCCACCCGGACAGTTAAATCTGTCGACAACTTATACCCCTAATATTTTGACAGATTTCATCAACGCATCACAGAGGTGAACCTTGCAATGTATTCATATTTCACTTCGGCAGTGAATACGAAGATACAATGCTTTGTTGGATACGACATTGAGTGTGGTTCGTGCGCGAAAATGTTTTGTTTACGTTATAAGAAGTACTCAAAATAAATAAAAATTACTTGTGTGTTAGAGCTAGCGGTTGATAGACATATGAGAGAGCCTCTTAAATTTCGTGGTTTAGTCGAATGTATGGTATTTACGTCAAACAACAGCGTAGGTCACCAGTAAAGTAGGACTAAGTTCCTATTTTTGTTTTAAGAAATTCAAGAGTTTTTATCGAAGACCAAGATTTGTTTTATTTATAGTTTTTTAAATGTTTAAGAGTAACAAATTAAAATATTCATGGTCAAAGATAGTAAGAAATTAGTAAACAAAAGTTCACATATTAAATGTGTTTAGTAAATATTAGAAAAGGATACGTTTAAATACATTTAGTAATGGAACAGGAATGTGTTGATTTTTGAAGTCAGTGTATTTCCAAAGTCTATAGTAACGTTAATCTAAGAATGTATGAGATCATGTGTAAATAAAAATAGATCTTAACAAGTGGTGAATGAAGCAAATTCGGTCGATGGAAGAACAAGAAAGACTTGGTATTTGAAGGACAAGTAAATTCATCAAATTATCTTACACATCATAAAGTTCAATAGTTTCAAAGAGAATTTTTATACCAACTGTTATAGTTTTCCTAAATTCTCAGGATGAAAATTATCTTTCTTAGTCAGTGGTGACCCCATTTCCGCCTCTTACCTGAAGGTCCCAAATGTAGCATTGTAACCCCACGACACCGTCCTTAGAAGAGTAAGAAATGAAGGGTACCTTCAGAAGAAATAAAACAGAATAAGGGAGACTTTTTTCCTGGCACTAATGGGCCACTACTTCCTAGGAAACAGCATCTCCCTCTCCGCTCAGCAAACAAAAACTCTCGGCGCGAATTCCCTCGTATTGAAAATAATGAGTAGTCAGAAAATGTAACAAACGAGAACGGGGAGAAAAAATATCAGGTGCCATTTACCGAGCAATAATTTAGCGCCCTCGTTTGAGAGAACTGGTATTAGAATTTTCCAACAATTTATGAAATAATTAATTAAGATTAAATGGTATTAAATAAGTGGCAGTTGACCTAACCGTCCCAAACACAAAGTGACGACATCCACACAGTTTGTGGGTCTACAACCAACAATTTACAAGTATATAGATTTGCTGGTTCTATGTTTGATTTGGAAGAAAATAACCTAACTATCTTCTTCTTTGCCCATAGTTGTTGATTTTATTGCATCTAATGTCAAGAGTCTGAAACCGGGTCTTTTGGACCACTACAAGCGAGTGTATTTCTGGTAATTTTCCAAAGGGCATCACCGCTAGATCCCAACGCTACTAATTTGTTTCGACTTTCAAGGTCCTCCAGGGTCCGACAAAATAACAATTTGCCAATTTTTCCCCGTTACAGGCGTCGTTCCTATTGTTAGTGAATAAGAAATACAATTAAGATATGGATAGTTAAAAGGTTTTTATCTTACCTACCATTTAACCAAGGTAAAGCGTGTTTAGATGGAAATAATATTTGATTTTACTAAGTAATTATTAAAATTGTTAATAAATATGTAGATTATATTGTAGAATTCATTACTGTGTGTATTTACCATTCATATCACAATTACTGGGTGAGAACACCCAAGCCTTTTGGAGGTTTCTTGCCACATCTCTAGCGCGAAACGTTCGCTGCTCAGTTCTCAGCTTTATTTTGAAGGGATTGGAGTTGACCTAAGAGTTATTCCATATCGACACTTTTTCTAATATCCTCTAACGAACTGAGGCAATTTTCTCAGAGAACTGAAACAGGATATTATCGAACAATTTTGAAATTATTTATCAAGAATGTGATATAAAAATTGTTATTATGGGGGGTTTTGTGGTATTTACGTGCATCTGCCACACACAGTCAGAACGTGAAAACATTCATATTTTTGCATAACTAGTTCTCCATAGCTTAACATATAACGGATGCCTCCAAAGCCGCCTGGACTATTTTGGAATTCAGAGAAAATGTAGTGTTATTCTACTTCAACCGTATTTTTTCTCATCTCCTCTAATGGACGAAGACCATTTCTGCCCCCTCCACCGCTGCACCTGAGCGGCAGCGCTGCGCCGAAAATGCACCACGGCGCGTGGGCACCTCGTCTCCCGGTGATGGGCGGGGTCGCTGGGCGATCCCTGGGGGACACCTGGAGTACGGCCGGGTGCGTGGGGCCGGTGCTGGATTATCGCACGTTGTGAGGGACGGGGAGATGTAATGACGATATTGCACGGGGCAGGCAGGGCGCGGCGAGATGGGGCCAGAAGGATGAGGCGGCTCAAAGCAGAGAGGGCAGATCGGGGCGGAGCGTGGAAGGCATGAACAGGGAGGAACGGGATGCAGGCGGGAACGGAAAGGGCGAGACGGGGCGAGATGGAGAGAGGCGGGCTGGGGCCGCTAATGTTCAGGAACAGCGCGGGGAGGGATAGAGGGGACCGAATCGTGCAGATCGAGGTGGTCCGCGAGGCAAAGAGAGTTTGAACGGGTTCGGCTAGAGCGGGCGGAGCGCAGCAAAAAGAGCCGGGGTCAGAGGGGACGAGCCAGCGCAACGCGGGGCAGAGCGGGGCGAGACAGAGCCGGGTAGACCAAGCAGGGTAGGGGAACGGGATGCGGGCTCGGACAGAGCGAGCGGCCGGGGCGGGGCGTGGGGAACGGTGGGGCGGGCGACCTGGGGTGCCCTCCGACGCTAATTGGAGAGCGCGGGGCACCCCCCGGCCGTGTGGGTGAGAGGTGAGAGGGCGGGAGAGGGGAGACGGAGACGGACCGCCTTGTTCCTCCAACCCCCCGCGGGCCCGTCGCTCCGTGCCGCTGTGCTTCGTTTTGCTGATCCAGCTGGACAAAAATTACACCGCTTCATCCGTCCGCGGAATTCAGCTCGTTTTCCCAGTCGTTAATGCCGATTCATAAGGGATTACGGCGAGGGCGGGAGGGCTTAGTCGGGGATAGTTTGCGAGTATCGAACAGCCGCAGCTGGCGAGTTCCACACGCTGTGTTCTCGGGCTGTTATTTTGTGATGGCAGCTCTCTTCGAAGCACTGAGATACTCAGCACGACAATACGACTAATTAAGGATTCACCGAAGAGCTGTTTGCCGCTCTCATTAAATATCTAGATATACTGTAGATATTTATTTTAAACCAAACTATTGAAAAATAAAAACTGAAATGTTAACTCAAGCATTACTCTTTCTTAATCCGGCAAACTCGAAAACAATTAAAAATTAAAGAACATTTTATTTCTTGAAGTATTCTGTGTTTATACTGATTTTTCTCTTATTATTAATTCTGGATAGCATTCATGTTAACTCAAGCATTACTCGTTCTTAATCCGGCAAACTCGAAAACAATTAAAAATTAAAGAACATTTTATTTCTTGAAGTATTCTGTGTTTATACTGGTTTTTCTCTTATTATTAATTCTGGATAGCATTCATGTTAACTCAAGCATTACTCGTTCTTAATCCGGCAAACTCGAAAACAATTAAAAATTAAAGAACATTTTATTTCTTGAAGTATTGTGTGTTTATACTGATTTTTCTCTTATTATTAATTCTGGATAGCATCGTGAGAGAATGTCCACCGAAAGAATAAGCGCTCCTACCGGCGCGAGTTCCAATTCAGGGTAGCAAAAAATAAGCTAATGACATTGCCCACGCCATTGATAAGCCTGCAATGCCGCGGGGCGCAGCACCTATTCATACGGGCGCTACTTCTTGGACATTGAGAAACAGAAATTCGATATGATGTTAAAGTGTGTCCGCGGCAAACAAGTACAGATAGCATTGTCTGCCAGCCTTCTATTCTTTTTTACACAGATATCAATGTATGATGGGTTCTGTTGAACGCGCTTGTAGCTCACCCCACTTAACTGTCATTTTGATCATTATCCGTGCTGGTGTCACCAACTGAATTAGCAATATCTGTGACTACCATTGTTTCGTTCGATAAAACGGCTCTGAGCGACCCGCAAGTCAAAGATTCGTTGATTTAAATTATTGTAACCAATACCTTGCCAAATACGCCGTGTATTATAGTATATTGTCAGTGAATGCTTATGATTAGGCTCGATTTTTGCCAAAATGGCAGCATTTTTCAAAATTAAATCTAAATACAATATTATAAATTTTAAAAATTAAAATTTAATTGAAATTATCGAACTCTATTATCGTAAATTTTGATGTACAGATTAATCGGTGAAAAAGTAATCGATGTAGTTGTGTTTATTAATCGCATAAAATAATCGGTTATCGTATTAATGGCGATTAATCCGCAGGATCTAAAGAACAAACAATAAATTCACAGATTTAGTACACCGGACATAATGTTCCCCGAAATGAAATTCTGTTTTCTGTCCAGCAAACTGTTAGACATAACCAATAAGTGGTGATCCCAGAGAAGAATGACACCACTACGAGAGTCGTTCGCTGCAGCAGTGGTTGTCCCCGGCGTTCGCGAAAACAGCGTGACCAAATTCTTTATTTTTTTCTGTAACTTCCAGTGCGTGACAGCAGCTATATAAGTAGTGAATATTTTTAATAAAACAGACTATATTTCGAACTGAACCTGTTGAAAGGCTCCTTGTAAAAGTAAAAACTATGGATTATATGAATAAAAATAACTCCAAAAAGTGTTTATTCCAAAAAAAATCATGCTTGTACTTAGAATGTGTAGTAAAATCAGATGAAATGTTTACCGTCTTGTTAAGCGGAAACTTCCTAAAATGTAACATACAATTACATGTTTTGCTATTTCTTTATGCTGAATAATGAAATTTAATTAATATTAATTAAAATTAAATGAATTAGAAAAAATTGATAATACTTCATTTGGTAAACCCTTTGTGAATGGGGCTTTTGCAAACCTTAGAATATCGATTCTTAATGGGAAAAATAATTTTGTTATGATTTGATATTACAGTCCTAATTATCTGAAACTGCTTGTAAGACATGAGCAAAAAATAAATGTGCAATGTCCAATAAATCGAATAGTATAAATTTTATTTGCTTCATTAACCTTCAAAATCGGTATTTTGTTTAATATTAACTAACAAAATTCAGTAGAATAATTAAATAAGCTACTAAGTTCATTTTATTGTTTCGAAATGTTTACGCCCTAAACAAAATATTTTTTCGTTCCGTTTCGTTTTCCATCCTTGGTTACAATCCGCGCCGCAGTGCTGTGCTGGCGCCAGCGTCGCCGCATCCGGCCCAGTGTCCACTTTCCGCGGTTTGCAGAGTGCCGCACGGGAACACGAGAGGAGCCGCTCTTCATTTGTACGCGCGTCCAGTGCCCACTCGGAGGGTTTGCGAATCTTTAATTCAGCCAGTGGGAGAAACACGCGCGTGCCAAGGAGTTTTTATTCACGGTGCGCGCAGGTGGACTGCTTTCAAAACAACCGGAGCCGCGGCTCCGATGCCGTACCCTTTGCTATTGTTAGTGACTTGTGCAAAACCGCGTTAACATGAGGTACCACAAGGCCCAAGATCAAGGACACCAGGTGTCCTTGGCACCAGGAGTTCACAAATGCCTGCATTTCAACTTATTTTTAGTTGGTTCCGTGCATGGAAAATTAAGTGGAACCAACGACATTGCGGTACTAAAGCTATTAAGGTACTAATGGTTGAATACAAATTTTTTTAAAAGTTTTAGGAAATTTATAATTATTCTTATATTTTTCGCATAAACATTTTCAAGATTTTAAGAATTTTTGAATTATTTATTCATAATTGTACTCAACGCGTGTGAAAGGAATGAATATTGAGTTTTTGCAACACAATTCTCAAAAATGTTTTATCTTCAAGTTCAGCGTTTAATAATTCATTAAAGAACAATCTCTCATATCTAACCTAATTTTCTTTATTAAAATAAAAAATACATTATCCTTTGGTATTAACTTGGAAGGAATGTATTTCTTCAATTTTCTTATTGAAAGAGGGCGCAGTTTTAATGCAACCAATGACCCAAGGACGAAAACGAGAATTCCACTTCAGTCCGTCAAGGTGATTCTTTGCAATTCCTTTGAAAAAAGTCATTTTCCATGAACTCGACTCTCCAAGCATTACACAATTCACAGTCGTTTGTGCATTCTATAAAGAATCTAACAAAGGGGACTCGTTCAATAGAGCGTGTAATTCCTCTAGAATTTGGTTCAAGTTCTAGATAATGCTATCCTCAAAGACACTCAATGCTTCGAAAAGCAGTTCTTTGGTGCCTTGCAATTGCAATTGTGCTGTTAAACTCTCGCTGACATTTATTTCTGAATTAGTACACACTTCATTTCGGGAGGATTTTCCATATTAATTTTTATAATCATATGTTTAACAGAGATTAATATTTTGTACAAGTAGATGCAAAAAATTGAATGAAAAAATTAAGGGTTTAATACTATTTTCACTAGTTTTTATTAAAACATTAGTGCAGAAACTAATATAATCATTCCTTTGATATTCAGTGACATTCAAATAAATTATAATGATATGAATTTTGAATATTCTTTAATTTAATTATTTTTTTCTTTAATTTAATTAATATCATACGAGTCCAATAAATGTTTCAAGGGATTTGCATGACACATATGTATTGCGTTATTTTGCAGGTTGACACATTTCATTTTGTGTCACATATTTACTGAAAATACCTATTCGAACAACTAAAATCATTAATTAAGGAAAGATGAACGGATAAATAGTTACAAATGAATAATAGTAAAAATTTGTATTTTGTAGCTACAGTACATAATAATGGGATCACTTTTCCACGCAGATTTCTTGGAAAATTGTACATATCTGTCAACAATGTGGTGCGTATTACTCGCCTCTATTTGCGGCAATACACCTGCATATTTGCCATTAATTGCCTAAAAACAATATATTCAAGTAAAAACGTTTTTACGTTACCACGTCCTAACATCGTTTCAATGAATTGGCTTGAATAGAATGTGTAAGAATTCAAGCTTGTCCCACTCGTAGGCGGTACATTTTTCACAGAAATGTCTTTATAGAGTAAAAGAATTATATATTAACTGTCCATGTTGTACTGAGTGTAAACGTTATATATGAAGTCTCGGATGCTTCATGTAATGTAAATGTTGGGAGTTTTCGAGTCGGAGATGTCATTCAACTCCCAGAGAATTCGTTTAAAGCAGATTATTGACCTAAAAGAAAAATAAGAGTATAACCCTCTCAGTAGCCTTATCCGTTGACTTTTTCCAAAGAGCCTAATAAAGTGTAAAGCATTCCGACTGTCGTCACTCACTCTTTAAGTTGCTACTCACAGACGTGAACACAGAAACACAGCTTTCATAAATCTCTCGACATTTTTATTTACTTTTCCACCTGGGTGAGTTTCGTTAAAAGTGTTTTAAAACCACTGCTCTCCACAGACCATTAAAACATTTTTAACCGGAGACACGCTTTAAAGCAAAAATATATCTTTTGATGTATGGAATTGCACTACCCTTATGTTCATGCACCCTTCGTTCTGAATAATTATCCTTTTTGCTCTTCGTCTTCAATTTATTTCAGGCCATTTTAGCTAATCTGCAACATACTTATTAATTCTAACTTAATACTTTTCAAACGAAAATAACGTTTCATTATACGGCATCTTTGAAAGAAAATGTATCCAAAATAATTTCACACACATTAGTCCAGCTTGTAGCATTGTTTTAATTCATCAATTCAGGGATGTTAACAATCTCAAATGGATTGTCGCAGCCCATTACAAAACATTTACGTATCAGGTGCAATGTGCTAATTATACTATTAAGCTACTACGATTAAAAAATAAATTACATATGTTCATATTCAATAAATTTCTTTTGTAATTACATTTCATAGGAACACCAAATTAATACGTCACCCATTATATTAAAATTCAACAAGCTAGAGTAGTAGTAGTAACGCAATTTTTGCAAATGCACTTGTATAATCCTTCCACGCTAACTCGCATTCTATGCATTTCTCAATAGACACACATCTGAAGCCATTACACCCTACTGCGCTTAAAAATTTTAAAGCGTTCAGAAATTAGCAACATATTTTGTTCCAGGCTGCGCGGCGAGGAAATTGTCTGTACTGAATGGCTATCGTATGTACTACTTGTCGCGGGTCCTAACAGTCTTCGATATAGCCACAGAATAGGTACTACACTGAAAGAAAAGCTACCCACAATCCGTGCACCGATATGATGCGCATGGTCGCCATATTGAAAGTGTGTAAACAGCTGCACGACCCGGCATTTGTTTTGTGATAAACGGTGGTGAAGGTACTTTTTATTTCCGTTTTACTAGTTGTATTTGGTGAGTGTATAACTAGCAAGAGCATACGTAACCCGAGGGGACATTATTAATATCGCACATAGGCAAATATTAATACAAATAGAGATAAAGGGTAAAGAATTATAAATACATAACTAATAGTGATACAAAATGGCACAGACTTTCTCACATTAGTTTTCTATTTTCTTTGGTGTGGGCCAGTTTATCGGAATTGTCACATACTCTAGCCAGTTGCATGAGAGATATTTCAAAAAAATTACATGTGTGTAATTTTTGAAAAAAACAAAATAATACATAAAAATGAATTTTAGCAGTGGAAATAGCATTATCCACTGGAAAAGTTAGAAGAAAACATTTTGAACCGTTTTTGAGAAAATGGCATTTGAGCTGACTCTTGTGGCTCCTTTGCACAGTTTCAAGATGGTACGCGCTGCGCGGTGTCTCACTGACCATCAAAGGAGCCGCCCTCTACTTTCCTTTCTGTGTAGTACCTATTCTGTGATATAGTGACAAGCCTCTACCTCCTGCAAGATCGCCTCCTCAAGGAGACACCCAATGATTTGAAACTAAAAATGCTCAGTGATCCCCATGATACAAGCGGGAGCTGGGCCTCTATTCGACCTAGCAGGCAGAAATTATCTAGAATTACACCGCCGAAGACAGTATAAAATATAATTCTTATAAGCGCCCGAACACAATACGATGCTACGTAAAGAATATGTACAATTTTTCTTGAAAAGAAGAAGTGCTTTCTACGCAGTGATAGAGGTTTTGCACAAACATGTACCGGCTGTACCACGAACTACGGGCCATCCCCCGTAATTTCTAAATGGTTTACAATATCCCAATGCAGTTTTCGCTTAACAAAGGAGAAGTAATATGCTGTAGAGATATTGTTCGGAATATTTCTTTTTCGAGAAATTTATTCATCTTTGAATTTTTAAGTGGAAGTATATATTTTTTCTCACCTGCAATGGATATGAAAAAGATGAGTGCAATGATGTATCATTTATTAATGTTCTGATGTTTTAATGTTCTGATATTAATGTTTGACTATAAAATTGTATTTTCGGACATGTGATTTTAAATTAAACCGACAAAATTTCATGTAGTAGCTCTTGAAAACTGTCGCCTTTGGGGAGAGAGGTCTTCTGGTGTCGAGGGGAGAGGGAATTCAGAAGTGTGGCAAGGAGACTACAGGCGCAATTGAAGCAATCCGTAGTCTTCACTAGAAGAACACAGGAACAAACATCAATATTTAATGATCAGAATGACATATTTTTCCATTGATTCATCAGAATTGAACTTTTCTTCCACTGATTGAAATTTCAAAAAATAGTTCATTGAAATGAACGATATAAAGAAATTAGTAGCGCAAGGAAGATTCACAGAAAGGTCATTTTCAAACTTAACAAGAGTCGAGCTCGGTGTCTAACGGCTTTAATAACACGTCAGCATTTTAAAACATTTACAATACAAGGAAAGGGAATGAGTGGTTGATTTTTATCCCAATAATTTCTCGAGATAATTCATTTGATTTTAGATAGGTATAAATGTTAATATTCTTTACGGTTATTCAAATTCTCTTTTTAAATTTACAAATATTAGTTCTAAATAACTGGAGAAAATTAGAATACACTCAAATTGCTTCAGAATGTACATAAATTATTTACATTTACGCTCTGCGTCCCCCATCGACAGTAATGCACTCTGCAGTCGTGTGTGTAAGTGCCAGCAAACTGATTGCAATGATTTGTGGCGCAGTGAATCAATGATTTGGAAGTTATACTAGTATAAGAAAAGTTCAATTCTGAAGAATTAATGGAAAACTCTTTCATTCTGATTGTTAATATTGATGTTTGTTCCTGAGGCCGTGATTCTCCATTGTTGAGCAAAAGCTGCATTTAGAGACACTGTAGTACATTCTTGTTCGGCATTAGATGCTCAATCGATGGTGAGTTTTCGTGCGTGTAAATCAGGACATCAGTATAGCACTCTGTTGAGCCTGAGTATCACTACAATGGTCATTTAATCATTCTATTAACTCCTTTCTTTTGAACAATAAGTGGGTTTCATAGTACTTATTTTAATTCACGTTTTCGTACGGTACGCCACAAATAATTCATCTAATTTCTTGGCATTCTGCATATTCGAGAGAGAATACGCACCAAATCTTACTATGGTATTTCACGTAGTAGGTACTCTGTAATAACGAATGTTAGAAATATGCGTGTATAAGTATTACATGAGTAGTGAAGAATGGATGTGGATGTGTGTGTGTGTGTTTGCGTGTGGCAGGGGGACCCCGGCGCGGGCGTGGACGCCTTCTTCCACGCGCTGTACACGCGGCACGGCGACGCGCGCCCGCTCGCGCTCCTCGGCAGCGCCTCCTCCGACGTCACCGAGAGCCTCGCCAAGGTGGCGCCCTACTGGAACATGCTGCAGGTACGCCCCCCTCTCTCTCTCCCTCTCTCCATCTCTCCCTCCCCCTCTCTCTCCCTCTCTCTCCCTCTCCCTCTCTCTCCCTCTCCCTCTCTCTCCATCTCTCTTCCTCTCCATCTCTCTTCCTCTCCCTCTCTTTCTCCCTCTCCCTCCCTCTCTCTCCCTCTCCCTCTCCCTCCCCCTCTCTCCCTCTCTCTCCTCTACCATTCCTCTCATCTCTCTTCCTCTCCCTCTCTTTCCCTCCCTCTTTCTCTCCCTCCCTCTCTCTCCATCTCTCTTCCTCTCCCTCCCTCTTCCCCTCCACTCCTCCTCCCTATTCCACCCTCCTCCCCTCCCTCCCTCCCTCTTCCCCTCCCTCCCTCTTCCCCTCCCTCCCTCTTCCCCTCCCTCTCTCTATTTCTCTCTTTCTATTTCTCTCTTTCTATCTCGCTTTCTCTCTCACACACAGACTCATACCTACTCACCCTTCACCCTTTTCCTCTCTTTTCTCCGACTCATCTTTTCTCTCCGAATTTTCACCACCTTTACCACACTTTTTTCGCTTCTCTTAACTCTCGTAGTTTTCTTCACTGACATTGCTTGCTCTCTGGTGTTATGCTTTCTTCTCCGACTGACCTACCCTCTCCCCCAACTCTCATATTCTCGCTTCCACTTTTCCTCGGTCTTTCTCTTATTCCCCTTTTATATTTTAATCATCACATTCTCGCCCTTCTTTCTACTTCTTTATTATTATTTTTTCAGGAACTCCAAAAAATGACAATTTTTAAGATTGTCGAAAAGTACAATTAACTTTGTACCTTGTGTTCTGTTTCCAATTGTTTTATATCAAATGTTCCAACTGAAACTATTTTACGAAGAATAAAGAACTTTTAGAATGCAGGCGACGTTGAGAAAAGAATAAAAATCGAAAAGTAAAGAAGAATGAATTTTATTAAACGAAGGAACTTATCTTTTCCTTATCTTTCTTAAAATATAATTTACATATTTGGAAACTTATATCATTCCTAATACAGATATGTTAATCATATGTTTCGTGAAAGGTCAATTTTTTACCTATTGAAAGAAAGTAAGAAAGAAAGAAAGGCATTTGCACGGTATTCTGTTTTCAACATCTTACATGAAAACAGAAAATATGAGTATATTCCAACTTGAATAGTGGGTAATCAATCTTTCTTGAAAAATTTATGCGTATTCCATTATATTTTTACTTTGTTTGCTATTCAGTTTCGTACTTCCTCGTATAAAATATGATATGAGGGGTTAGTTAAGTTTTTTGTGAAGTGTCAGTGCATCTCGTCCATTCATGCTTAACCATTTAGATTAGCACTTGATTTCATTCGCACGTTTGTATGTGAATGACACATATGGAATGTAGACGAGACACAAATCTCTGTCAACCCAGATGCAGATGTTCCCATTGTCAATCCACTGGATTATATTATGTGAATTATCATTAATGCTTTTGTGAGATCCACAATACGCAGTCAATGAGCTTCGTGGGAATTTGGAACATACAATGATTTGATTGGTGGCATTTTGCTCTACAATAATTCCATATATTTTACTAGAATAAAGTACATCCACTAACAGATATGCTTTTTCCGAAGACAATATGCAAAAGCTTCAAACTTATTTTATGCATCATGGAAATTGCATGCATCAATCCAATATACGTTGTCATTAAAATAATTTCAAAATTAAGAGATTTATTAGTACTTAATACAATGAATATTGAAGTAACACTTAAATCATATCAACTATTATTTTATGATCAATCTACGAAAAGTTATTTACTTCTCTGTATATTTATTGAACATATCAGTAACTTTTGAAACAAAGTAGATTAAAGCAGTTGGTGCATTCTTATCTGACACTTTTAAACGCAAATTTAATACCATTAATTCAATTCAAATAAACGTTTAAAAAACTAATACAAATAAAGGTTTTTCTCTAGATTCTCCAATCCACAAAATACTTGTGATTATTACCGTACAAATCTTTATTCATATTTGTATTCTCTCTTCAATGAATAATACAAATTTTTCATTTAATTAACTAAATATGCTCAATAATTCCATAAAAATCGTTGATTGTGTCTATGTTAATGGCACGTGTGCAATTACAAGTACACAACTACCAATCAGAATTCAGAAAAATGATCAAAATCGTTTATTCAAGACACTATGAGACAGATGTTGCAAAGGAATTTGAATAAAAATGTACATCACAGTTAACGTATAGTAACGTATAGTACCTACATCAACTACATATAATCAATTAATGAAACAGAATTGGTTTAGTAAATGTTAAGCTAGCTGACTAATGGAACAACATAAAATATTTAAAATGAATAAAGTAAATATTTTACATGTAAAACATTTCGCTTAACATATAAAAAATGTAAAAACTATACACGCCAGTTGTATTTACCCGTTCTAAAACGTACGCCAGCAATACTGTCACAAGTGACTCGTTTTTAACTTACCAAGATTTATACATGTATTCTGTCTTTACTTTTTGTGAGAAACAATGTTTTAATGGCTTCGTCAGCTTCTTTTAATATTTTATCCGGATTATCTTCAATATATTCCATTTGCAAATATTTTTTATCCTCTGTAACTATGGTACTCGTAAGTACACAATAAAAGGCCCACTAAAATAGGAATATAGTAATACGACATTAAATTTATGCTTCAAAAGGTAAAAATATGCTTGAAACTCTGAAAATTTTAATTATTATTAAATGGAAACTAAAAAATATTTACGTAACATGTGAATCAAGGGTTATAATGGCACTCGTGTTAAATAAGAAAACTCACTGCAATCGTCGCTCTTTTCTTGAACATATCTCTGGTGCAATTGAACCCCTCTATATCCACTCGTTTCGCTAATTACTAAACTACTATTCGTTATGCCCGTGTAAACCAAGGTACTATTATAATGGAATCTTGTATGCGTAATGTCACTGTTTCCCATCCTAAAACCTTGTGCGAACAAACATTCAAAAAGTGTTACCTTGACGTGACTGTTGAAACTTGACGGCTTTAAGCGATAAGCTCAACCCAGTGGATTAGCATAACATCTTCAGCAGAACGCCATGAACAGTGTAAAAATAAACAACGACTTGAAGTTGCGCATGGTAGAATGCGCTCTTGAAACTTTCTTTCTCATTTTCTATTGCTTAATGTCTTTTATTGAGACAAGATTAGGTTAAAGTGGATACTACAGCTCACCTACGCTAATTAAAATTCAAAGGTTTACAGACGTCAACGGTTTCTCGAACTTCAGATACAGTATCGCAGCTAGTTTGCTTTACCAAGACAAACAATAAAGGAATTCGCGTTCTGCACATGCCAATTCTTTCGTTGACCTTACGTGAATACACACTCACAAAATAAACACGGCGACCTCGACGTGACCACGTAACTACAACTCCCGCTATAAACACCCAGCGGGCGACGCGACTCCCATCCACAACCATGCGGCGCCTAATGAGCGCAGTGCTGCTAGCGCTTCTAGCGGCGGGCATCGTAGAGGTCGCCGTCGCGGCCGAAGAAAGCAGCAACGCGGAGGCCCTGGCGAACCGCGCTGCGGCCGTCGTGGACGACGTGAAGCAGGGCGGGCTCGCGGGGCTGGAGAGGGACTATGCGGCCGTGGAGGGCGGCGCCGTGGCTGTCCGGGAGGCCGTGGAGAAGGGCGGTGTGGCGGAAGGCCTACAGAAGGGCAAGGAGGCGATAGACGCCACGGTCAAGGGCGGTGTAGCTTGGCTGAAGGACGGCAAAGCTGTCTCGGAGGACGGTGTCGTGGCCGCCCTGGAGTCCGTGGAAAAGGGCAGCGTAGCAGGGCTAGAGAAGGGCAAGGAGGTGGTGAAAGCAATCGAGGGAGTGGTGAAGGGTCAGGAAGAACCGCTGCAACTGGAAACGCCCGTGGGGTTCCCCTTCGGGGGGCCCCTTGCCACGCAGCCCGTGAGCGGCATAACCCCCGGATGGGACGTCCCTGACATGCAAGTGCCCGGTTTCGGTCTGCCCGCCCCGGGCCAGCGGCTGCCCCCGCCACCCGTCCCCTCCGCCATCACCGGCGTCACCGCCCGAACGCCTTCCGGTCTCCCGCAGACCACCACTACTACCATGGCAGCCAGCCGGCAGAGGATTCTAGACTTATATCGCCAATTGCTTTTCAGACTGAGGAACCCACCGGATACAACGACGACCGGGACTAATGCCTGATTGAGGTGTCAGCAGCCGTCGTAACGGCACGATTTCATTCAGACTTTAATTTGAGGACGGAAGTGTGAGTTGACACTGTGATGAAGCTAAGAGAAATACACAATATTTGTTGTGCACAATATTCCACAAGGTTCAGACGAAACTTTTTGTTGATTATTAAGTAGAAAATATTGTTGATTATTAAGTAGAAAATATTGTTGATTATTAAGTAGAAACTAATATATAATGAAAAACGAACAAAAGCAAAGTTTTTGCAATATAATCTCAATATATTTTATTGGTTACTAACATTATGGTGCGAATGGTATGTGATAACTAACTCGTAAATCAACGAAGTAAAGATCCGATTTATGTAAAACCAAATCAATAAATCAAATAAAATAATCCTTTCTTATTTGCGTAATTTTTATAATCTTGCTTCTTGCAATCGTAAAAAATTCAACCGTCAAAAATGTAAGTCCTTTACAATTCTGAGATGGTTTTTTTGCACATTTATAATAACTTTGCAACACAACGTTTTGGAATCAATGATTCAGCAATGGTCTTTTCAAAACCTGCCCAGTTAGCATCAATAAGTTACGATTGCTGCTAACGTTTCAATCAGGCTACTGCTTTCATATCTATGAGTCAGCACCTCGTTTTCTGCTTAGCACTAAAGACGCTACAGAATTGTGTGGACACCGGCAATTTATCACCAGTGCGGCAGCTCTCACGTGGCAGTGATCATTACAACTCTCATCGCGAAAGTCTCCATAATGAAAATTCATTATCAATATAACATGTCAACAACTATTTCTTCGCGTTCGTAATATTTCTGAAACAATGTTATATTTTATGAACATCATCACCTTTCTTTTTTACTTTCTTAAAATTACGGTAATAATAAAAATTAATATCGTGCTGTGCATGCTGACAAGAATAAACAGGTATTCACAATTTTATTTACAGAATAAAATATTATTAATCAACTCTGAAATAAATAACTAATAAATTCAATATTCAATGACTCAATATTCATTTACGTCACACGAAATAAAGTTAATTTTCTCTTTTCTTACGTAATCATATCTAATGATAATAGGTTCAAATAAGACAAAATCAAAAGTCTGATTTCAAAAGTAAGTTAATATTCAGTGCCAATTTTGCATTATCTTACTTTCCATTACCATTCAGAACTACTGAAACTTTTACAAAGCAAAACTTAGTGATGTATAATATATTTTTGATTGTTTTGTAATGAAAATGTAAAATTTATTATTTATTTCAGAGTTGATTAATAATATTTTATTCTGTAAATAAAATTGTGAATACCTGTTTATTCTTGTCAGCATGCACGCACGATATTAATTCTTGTTATTACCATAATTTTAAGAAAGTAAAAAAGGAAGGTGATGAAGTTCATAAAATATATCATTGAAGCTGTAATGTAAAATAATAACTAATGAATACGAAAATATGGTCGGAGTTGGTACCACACAAACAAAGTTCAGAATATGAGAATTTTAAACAGATTTGATCCCCCTGTTAAGGGTACAACTTAATAACTCTCAAGAGATAGTATATTATATGATTTGAACAAACATATCAAGGAAATTTAAAAGTTTGTTGTGAATTAGTATTAATTTGTATCATGCCACAAATTGTGTTTAGGTTCCCTTAACAAAAAATGTGCTACAAAATTTGACTGGTTTGTGTTTGTACCAGATTAAAATTTGGGACATTAGCCCCTCTAAGATGCGCATTTGATTGTTTTAGTTTGAATGCCAAAGATGTAGGAAAATGTTACTTCCTGTTCACAAGCCAATCACTTTGTCATTTCATTTGTAATTTCACTTTGTAATCAATTGTAATTTTTGGTAAAAGAATTTTTGGTTTATTGTTTGAAGAAATGTTTAATTTTCTGATGGATAAATGTCCTGAAAGCTTACGGGTAGATTTGTTGTGACTAATGATTGTTTTGGGTCAGAGATGATCATTGACGAATATGCAACTACGATATGTGCATATATTTATTTGTAAAAGAGCTCGTGACTGACGAAATTGCAAGCATTTCGCGTTACGCCCAGAATAAGCTTGTTGTTTGTTGATGGTAGAGCATTCATTTCTTTCGTTTTGTTTTTTGATCATTGTATTCAAAATAAACTATATATAGCAAAATGTAAACGTACTCTCCTTCCTCAAAAAAGACTTACCAATAAAAGGCTCCTAATCCATTTTTATTCGCAATTATCACTCTCAGATATTAAAAACATGTTCAATAACTTTCCTATTATCCTGAAGAATCCTTGATGATGTTGCTATTAAGAAAAACAAACTAATGTGCAAAATATTTGTCATCATTAGAAAGAATACTCATCAAACGAACTACATTAAAATTGAGACAGAACAGCCAAATTGATAAATACTGTGAATTAAAGAGTTGACTTAGGTTCTAATTAATAAAAACTTAGAATAACTGGTACAAACATAAAAATAATATTTAACTTCGTTACTCTCACGAAGTTCAACCAGATCCTAGCCTTCAAACCTTGATCAATCGCTGAAATGTTTCCGAGAAGATTGAGTCAATTATCAAAAGGGGTGTGTATATTTTTAATTAAATATTAAAAATTCTCTAAAATAGACAGTACCAAACAGAAAATAATTGTATTGAGATTGGAAAAAAAGTGCAATATTTTTACAAGTGCCCCGCTGGTGAAAGATACCTGGATAGGAAAACCCCGCAATCCACCGTGTTGGTCGGCGCCGAATCTCACCATCCAGCGGCAGGAGAATACTGCCACGATAAAAAACATGCGCTACTCTTACGGAGCTAATGACCATAGCAGTTGACGCGTCCGGAAACACGAAACAATCAATTCATCAACCCAAACTTTGACACACACACACCCGCAGTTCCCCCCACACGAGGCATGAGAGTGGGTGTGCGTTGCGCGGGGTGTTGCAGGTGTCGTTCGGCGCGACGTCGTCGGCGCTGAGCGACCGGCGCGAGTTCCCGCTGTTCTTCCGCACGGCCGCGCCCGACTCGTCGCACAACCGCGCGCGCCTGGCGCTGGTGCGCGCCTTCGGCTGGGACACCGTGGCCGCGCTCTCGCAGCACCAGGACGTCTTCTCGCTGGTGAGACCCCCCCCCCTCCCCAGCGCACGCGATGCACGAAGGCCGGGATGTGGGCGGAGGTCGCACGGCCGGCACGTCGTAGAGATGCGACAGCGGTGGCTATGCTTTTATAAAATCATCGACGGACTTAACATTGAATTCTCTAAGGCAATCGTTTTTTAAAAACGATGTTCTCTGTTCGATGTTTTTTTGCGGTGGATATTTCATTTTGAATAAATAAGTATCATCATAATAAAATCTGTAATAATGTTCAGATATCCATAAATTGAACATTCTTCAGACCATGTGATCAAGGGAGAAAAATAATTAAAATTGAGCTTTCATT
Organism: Teleogryllus occipitalis; assembly: GCA_011170035.1. Lineage (NCBI taxonomy): Eukaryota > Metazoa > Arthropoda > Insecta > Orthoptera > Gryllidae > Teleogryllus > Teleogryllus occipitalis. The sequence continues at coordinate 15,137 of BLKR01010374.1, read as the reverse complement.
GATAAATGAAGACTACATTTTTTAATCATTCAATTAGATAATAAAAGTTTTAGTAATGTCCTAATTACTTATTCATTGTCTTTTGTCAATTAAATCTCAATTAAAACATTTGTGGTAAACATTAATTGTTACTGATGCATTATTCAATTCAATTTTATTAGTAATTTGTTTACGGGATTTACCTATTTCAAATTGCTGAGTATTATCACGGCGCAAATAACTTCTTATAAGAAGCTGACAAATAATTTCTGATTGAACAGATTGTTAGTATAAGATACAATATAAACAACACCACAAATACAATTAATACAGTAACACAAAACAAAATAATACAATAACATTAGATACAAAATCATTGAGACAACAAAACATATATATATATATATATATATATATATATATATATATATATAGCTGTATCAAGTGAGGCTTGGCACGTTGCAGATATAATGTCATTCTTTAGTGTTTATGGAGTTTAGCTTGAACTATTCATTTATTATGAATGCCCGTAATTTTAGAATTAATGAAATTATGTAATACAGAGTTCTTTCAGAGTTAGAGAATCTTTCAGAGTTTAAGTTCACCAAACAATTGGGAAATGATAACGAATCATTGTGATATGGTCCTCTAGGCTCTTTATAGATTGGGCACTCACATAAAATATGATTAAGATTTTCTTCAGTATTCATATTACATATCGAACTTACTGAATTAGAATGTATTTTGTGCCACACATTTCTACTGTTGCTGATGATCTCTTTGCCACTGGACATCCTGATTTGAGCGACTACTCTAGTAATGGACGTTCGGAGTGCCCAAGTTAGGTATTTCTCTGTTTCTATAGATTCCAGATCCCTAATTTTTCGATATATTACGACGTGTTGTAATTTGAAGTAAACAAGGGAGTTCCCAAGGATGCGCAGTGACAGAGAATCAATTGTGCGCTAAGACAATAAGTGGGGTGTAGGTTTAAATTAGAAAAACTATTGTTTCAGACTTAATTTATTAAAGAAGAGAAATTTACGCGAGAAGGAATCAGGAGAGCTTTTAATGTTTGCAACATCCTGTCCTACCGTGTATTTCACTTGATTTTCGACTGGTGAATTCTTTCACGAATGTTTCGAATCAGGCCCTATAGTGTACTATTAGGGTTCCCAGGTCTGCTTTCAAAAACTAGCGGACAAGCGAGGGGTGGAGTGCAATAGTAAAGATATTTTTTAAATACAATTAAATTATGTATTTTCTTAGAAGCATTTTAACACGTATTAGAACAAACACTTCAAAACTTTACTTAAAATTCAAAACGTCAAATATGTCATAATGATATGTAAAATATTATATAATTTTTGCTTTCAGAAATTGGTACAAATTACATTAAACTTTTATTTTTATAATGCTCTAAGGAAATCTTTGGTTTGACAAATTGGCATTCTACATATTGAAGCTAGTTCTCATTGAACCTCAATTGATACATTATTGGGTGTTCCAAAACATACATATCCCTCTAAGAAAAATATAATATAAAAATTATAGATAATGCGAGTTAAGAAAAATAGTATGTAAATAATTTTATATACTTTTATTCAATGTCCTTTGAAACAATTGAGTATAATTAATAAGTTTTTCGGAGAATCGTGTTCCACAGATATTCGATTTTCATTTCATTCTAACACGAAAAAAATGGCAAAACGCGATTATCCTATCTTCATTCGTTTAGACGGTACAGCTTTAGTTTGGTACCATTTTATCATAAAGATTTTGAATAAAAATATGTCCATTATTTTGTGAAAAAAAAATAGTGAACATAATGTGAAGAAAGCGAACAGTCCGTGCAAATAGTAGACATCTGGCAACCATAAAACAACCTATAAGACACGTTCGAATAACAGATTGAGTTTACGACCTCAATTAATTAACTACTCTGAATTAAAGGAACATATAATGTAACTAGGAGACGAAAATGTGTCAGGAAAAGGCTAGTATGGGTTCCTAGGATGTAAGTAATAAAGAGATGACAACTACAGTTGTTACTTACGATACAACCACTGTAAAAATAGTTCACATGTATCATTTTTGAATGTCTTGTCTGCAAGGGACTTGCATTTACAAAAACAATTAATTAGTTTACTTCAAAGCGCTTTAGTTTTGTCATAGAACAGAATAGATAGTTGCAGAATCAAATGTGTTTAACTTACAAAGTATTATTACTTTTTAATTTTCAATTTTTTTCAAGGAAGTAAAATAGAATATTATTTTTTAATATTAATAATTAATATTATCAAATAAAAATATATCTGCGTTAATGCCAGGGGTCGTGAGAACGACGTGTCATTTATCTTCATTTACTGTATCTTCTGAGACGCCCTACGAAGAATTATCTTTCTTTTTCCAACTGGATCGAAGCTATTAATATTCCTTCTTTGTCAGTTTCTTGCCTAGAAGCTTTAATTAATTCATACATTACTAATTGACACGTTACAAAAGATTAATTGAATTTATTCCAATTTTTTTTCCAACATCATTTGAATTAAATTATTTATTCGTCTTTGAACGTGCAACTTCTACGACATTACTAAGTGCACATTAAATAAATGTGTTAAAATTCCTAACTCCTATATGTTCACTTTTATTTTTTTGTCTCATTTTAAACACTTTCAACTTCACATGATCTTGTGATAGCAGCGCATCAGCAACTAACAGCAACATTTTACACCAGTCAATTGAATGAAACACCAGAGACAAGTTTTTGAATTATCTTTCGAGAGCTATCATCGAATCGCAGAGCCGTTGACATATTTTACGATAATGTAAACTACAATACCTTCTGTTATCAGTATTTGACGCTTTTAAAGACACCAGGAGCGTTCTTCTCATTCTGAAGGATTTTATATGTTTAATTATATTAATTTAAACCAATAAAGTGCATCAAGTACGTTGTTTTTGTTAGTAAATAGTGAAATACAAAATGGAATGTTAATCGAGAGCAGCAAATTCTTCCTCCATTGCGGCTGTGGTTCATTTGGCACGTCTCTCTCACCATCCATTCCAAGGAAAACGAATTATTTAAAGTGTCATATTTTCCCTAGCCAAAAACTATCTTGTGTGTGTCTTGGTAACTTCATAATGTAACATGTGTAACAAACATTTTCCATTCTCTCGACTCTAGAGTACCAAAGAGACGGTAATTATTATATAGTAAATAAATTCATTAACACAGTATTTCACAAGGGTATTGTTCAGTATAACAAATTGTAATGCCTGTAATAACGTACTTCATTATTTTGTTGATCTTGTTTTGAGCTGTTTGTTGGACCTGTTCCTCAACATACATTGCAGGTATTTCACTGGGAATTAGGCAAACGAAATCTGATGTATGGGAGTGATGTACAGCTGCGCGGACGTGAGTAGGGCACCGCCTCCCGCAGGCGCCCCGGGGGCCACTTGCGAAGAGGGGGCGAGGAGCCACCCGGAAGGAGGGGCCGGGGTCGGCGCGCAGGGCCCCCGCGGGGGCGCTTGTGTCCGGTCGCCGCGCCGCCAGGCGCAGAGGGCCTCCCGGGACGGAGGGGACACCGCCCCGCCCACTCCCTATCTCCTCCCTGGCCCCCGTCCAAGCCCACGCCGCAACTCACCGCTGTCTCGACCCTGCCGCAGGCTACACGCCGCCTCCGAATCTGCTTCCGACATTGTTCCTCTCTGACACAGTGTCTGCCTCCGCCTCTACCTCTTGACACTGTCTCCGACTCTACTTCCCCTCTGACTTAGTCTGACTTCGACTCTAACTCTCCCTTCGATTCTGTCTTCGACTGTACTTTAACTTTTCCATAAGATGATTTCAAACACACAGGTTTTCAACATATATGTATGTATGTAGTACTTTGGCACGACAGCTCTTTACGAGCTAAGACCCCCTATGACCAGCGGCCATGGGTTGAGAAGTATGTGTGGTTAGCACATAGCGATCCCTACGCCGTATCTCTGGTCTTCTCAACCTGAGAAGTGAGCTTCTCATCTTCACACAGCAACGGATACTGGGACATTGCAAGGAAAGCACACAGTTAATTTTTGTCCTGACCAGGAATCAAAACCGGGATTGCGTCGTGGAAAGCAAACACGCTAACCAACGAGCCACCGAGGGCTTCTTTTGAACAAATACAGGTTCTAAATGTATATTTGTTTCGTTTTAATTTAAAATTGTGGCAGGTTTGTAGTGCAATTTGCGAACAATTATGAAATTCTGAAAATATATTTTTTTAATTACATTTACATGGCATATACTTTTTTAATGAAAACATCAACATAGTATATAAAATCCATAAAAAGTATATACAGTATAAAGTATAAAGTATAAAGTATATAAAGTATAAAAAACACTCACCATACAAGTTGATACTAAACTCAATGCACATAGTCTCATTAAAACAATAAGACAAGTAAGTCACAAAACACGTAGCTAATAAAACTTTTCTTCAGAACATTGGTCCAATGTCAATTCATCGTCAACACGTGAGCAATGAGGGAGCAGAATGATGTTACAATATTTAAGGAATGGACAAGGAGCTACATAGGTAAGGAATTTACAAGGTATAATCAGCCATAAAATAGACCATGGAGAAAGGCATGGGAAAATGGACAAAGAGTGGAAAGGGTAAGAGGAGAGACGTTAAGGCTGTGCTCTACCTTTGACTCTGGGCCTACCTTTCACTGGCCTCTGCCTATGTCTCTACCTTTGAATTGTCTACCATTGTGAATCCGACTTGGCTCCTCTTTCTATTGGCAACTTTGTGTGGTCTGAGCTCCCTATCCGTCCTTAGCCCGATTTCGCCGCGTCTTTGCTTCCATACGTTTGCCCCAGACTCCGTCCTTGAGGCACACCCGTCCCGCCCGCAGGCGGTGAACGACCTGGTGACGCAGCTGGAGCAGGCCAACGTCACGTGCGCGGCCACCGTCACCTTCTCCGAGGCGGACGTCGAGGACCAGCTGCGCGCGCTCAGGGTGAGTCATCGGGCCCCTTCACGCTGAAGAATTTCCGCGCACTCGTCGCAAAACGCCAAAGAATGACAATTTTCTACCTATTTTGCTGCTAAATATTTTTTGACACGGAAGCGCCCTTTCACAGCTATTCAAGACAATTGGTAGGAGATATGCCAGAGTAAAACAGGAAAGCATACTGTTTAAGGATTATTAAGGTAAATTATAAAATTGTTTTTACATCACAAAAACGAGCATCTAGTCTTTTCTGATGAGTATGTTACATCTGTCCTAAATAGCTATTAAAATTGACAGAATCCCCCCAAAGGTATAGAAAATAAAATTAAAGTGCAGGAAAAATAAAGGTAAGTTTATTACTTTACTTTTATTTGGAAAAATTGATTTAATATATACGTTAGAATTATGTAATTATTTAAATAATGATACGTTCGTATTGTATGGTATCGTACAAATCTGTCTTTCGGCACAACAACCTCTGACAGAGTCTGTGCCAACCAGCGGCGTCCCAGACCAGTATCACACATTCACTACAAAAATATAATAACTTAATTACAAATAATAACTTAATAACAAATAATACAAAGCACTAATAATAACTTAATAACAAATATGATTCTTATGTAACAAAAAACTATGCTACCTCCTCCCCAAATGAGTAGTTGAATCCGGTCCCGGTCATAACAATATATCTTTGTCATTTCATTAGGGTACTAAGAGCATAAAGTTTATTCCTTAACGTACCTGCAGAATGTATGCTTTAATACTTCTTTATATTCAATTTCATTTGTTCATATGTTTTAAAAGCACATGGCAGGAAGATTGGCACATAGAACGGCGCTGTCCAAATGCAACACTTACATGTCACAAACACCACGCTTCTAAGCTATCCATACCGGCCAGGAAAGATAGCTCAGAAGGGTGATGTATTGGGGAGGGGATTCCCACCAAACCACCACTCAAGATTCCATGTCCACGCAACATTCAAACTCTACAGCTCTTCTGGCATGGAGCACCTCCGCTTTGCTGCTTTAACGAACGCATCGTTCTGGGCCAACTTCATCTAGCACCACGACCTTTGGATAAGAGAACTTTGAACAAGAATTTTGATAATACGGGATGTTTGGAAATGGTAGATCTGTCAAATTTATTTTACAATTGATTCTTACTATGCCCCGTTCACTTCTAGAATTCCATTTAGTTAGAATAGTTTTATTGCGGTTGACTGATATTGCACTTAATACAGTGCTTAAAGTTTTGCTTTACTTTGAATATATATTACATATATGTTTTGGTGTATGCATTTTACCTTATCCTAATGATGAATTACATTTGCATGAAGATGTGCCTACGTAGGGCTCTCAATAAAAGGAGGAGAAAGAAAATGTATGTAGTTATATGCAGCAACGAAATGTAATTCTTAAAATGTAGACCAAAATAATACAAGTAAGAAATCTGTTGAATATTTTCCCATCTAATGAAAACAGTTAAGTGCCACTAGGAAACATGGTATGAATTATGAGAGATTAAGAATACAGAAGTGGCTCACAATACAAGTGGTGTAAGTCCAAAACTAATTCTTCTTTTGTAGGTCAGATAATTATGTACTACATCCAGTTTAAATTAAAATAAATACCGGATAAAGCTTATTCTGCAAATATTTATATTTAAAACCTACTAAAATTTAAATTAAAATTTTATAACTTTGTTAACTTATATTTTGCCAATAATGGTCAATAAACAATCGAAGCATAGTTTCCATTTAAAAATTACTAATATTTTCTTTTTTTAGTAGAACAAAAGAATTACAAATGTAATTCTTTGTACTACTAAAAGAGAGAGTGGTTTTCTTCACAAACAAATAAAATTTAGATTTTTAATACATCTGCTGATTTTTAATTAAAACATATCTTATGAAATAACAAAGATAAGAACAATAAGAGTTGTAAAATATCTTTTGATTTTTAATTAACTGCTTACATTTTTTAAATAAACTAATAACTCTCGATATAATAACACCTATAAATAAAGAGTAGCAAAAGTAGCGTATAAACTAATTTGTCTGCACTTAAACCAATTGTATTACAAAAGCCTCACGTGTTTATAATACAATTTGGGAATAATTGAAACAAATAATAAGTTAGAAATAAATTGTTAAAATTGTAATAAATACAATTTAAAGCATGTAGAGAGCTGTAAATTAACATTTATCATCAACAGAATTCTATGTTTTGTCGAATTTTCAGTCATTGCGTCTCTTAACGGTGTGGAAGTCGATAACAAACCCGATTTCACTGATACATACGAACATTTTTGTTGGATTTACAAATGCTTGGGGCATGGGCTGTGAGAGCGGATAATGTGCTACAGTGAATTGGCGTTTCGTCTTTCCCGGCGCACAAAGTAAAGCTTTATAGGCAAGCAATCCGAACCTTCTTACTTCTCCGAAGCTGGCCACAGTGGGCCAGAATTACACAAAGAACTCGCATAGAAGAGTCCATACTACCACAGACAATACATTAAAAGATATGTAACGTGTATATTCCGTAAATAAATAAGGAAAGTATCAAAGAACTATGCTAAGATTTTAAAATTTTTCAAAATTGTTGTTTAATTTTAATATTTATTATTACATACGCGAAATAGGTAATTTTCAATTTTACCGCATTGAGTAAAGCAAAATGCAAAATGATCCCGTGTTTTTTCTTTTGCCAATTTCACTAAGATTTGTTATGATTTTTATTTCATATTATAGATTTCTGGTCACATTTACGTCGTTTCAAGACACAGCAAGACTGCAAAACTTAGGAATCTAGAAAATCATATCAACATTTCCCTAAAATGTAGCCGATATCTAATGATTTTTCTGCCACCTTATATTAATGTATTTTTTAAAATTCATTATTAAATGTGTCAAATCATTGTTTTGGCCAAAAATAAAATGAGGTAAATTAGCGTAAAGGATGGGCTCTGTTGGCAGTTAGCAACACATCTTCCGTGGTGAAACTTGGCAAACGAAGGCAGAAAGTTTCACAGGTGTGAGCAGAAGAAAAAATGTATTATTGGCTTGCCAGATGAGTACATGGTATACATAAAAATATTTTATCATCATCTCACAATTAGTAACATGATATTTTATGAGATCTGAATTGTAAAACAAAAAACAATGTTTCCAAAGGGAGTCCCGAGGGATTCGAAGCATCAGCTGCACAACAACGGATTCAGCGCTGAAAGTCTCAAATAATACAGTTCCCTCTCCACGACTGCGGTCAGTGGTATTTAAAAATATAATTTATCACGATTATGAATTAAGATAATGAATTGTATTATAGGTGGGACGCAATACTGAACCCTGTGTCATTTGTGTAGGCTGAGTGCATACAGTAATTGTGTATCCTAAATCTTTCAACTATTAGTTTCCATAGGATTTGTTGATGGATCGATATTACACGAAAAACAATCTTCACACGTTGAGTTATTTGTGATAAGTTTCCATATTTGTTATTCATGTTCTCTGTGCGCGTTGTTCGGAGCATTTGGGCCCAGTGCACAGGGCGGAGCGGCGTCCCCAAAGGCTAAGCCTCACCTCTAGCCCGTCGCATAACAGCGCGCGCATGCAGCCACTTACTTAGGGCGGGATTACAAAGCGCCTTGGGGCGCCCTACGAGACGCCACCCGGCGCTGCCCCATCCCCCACAGCCCTCGGCCGCCACCGCCCCGCCTCTCCATATTCCAGCACTGCCCTGCCTCCGCCACAGCTGCACTTTCAGCCATCTCACCTCGCCCCACCTCGCCTCACCTCGCCCCATCTCGACCCACCTCGCCCCACCTCCCCCACCTCCTCCCACCTCCCCCACCTCGCCCCACCTTGCCCCCCTCGCATCACCACCTCGCCCCACCTCGCCCCACCTTGCCCCCCTCGCATCACCACCTCGCCCCACCTCGCCACACCTCGCCCACCTCGCCCCACCTCGCCCACCTCGCCCCACCTCGCCCCACCTTGCCCCCTCGCATCCACCACCTCGCCCCACCTCGCTCCACCTCGCCCCACTTCGCCCCACCTCGCCCCACCTCGCCCCACCTCGCCCCACCTCGCCCACCTCGCCCTCCCACCTCGCCCCACCTCTCCCCACCTCGCCCACCTCGCCCCACCTCGCCTCACCTCGCCCCACCTCGCCCCACCTCACCCACCTTGCCCACCTCGCCCCACCTCGCTCCACCTCCCCCATCTCCCCACCTCCCCCACCTCCCCCCACCTCCCCCACCTAGCCCAGTCACCTGCTCCGGCCTTCGACCTATCCCACTCCCCGCACCACCAGCCTGCCGTGTCCCGCGACTCCTCACCCCACCCAGCCTTCGACCTGCCCCACTCTCCATCTCCAGCCCAACCTCAACCCCTCCCCCCCCACCTCTCCCCCCCCCATTGTTCCCCTCCTCGCCGTGTTGCTCGCCCTGATTCCCGCCCTCCCCCTGCCCCGCTCTGCACGTCCTGCACGGCACGCCCATTGCCACCGCACGTCTTCCCTCACACCGCAGCGCTTCGCCACTCCCCCCTTCGGCCCCGCCCCACCCCACCCCAAACCACCCCCGGCCACCTTCCTGCCCGGCGACCTAGGCGCCCCCGCGGGCCAATCTCCTCAGGGAGCCTGGATGTAGCAGAAGCGGCAGCGTTACCTGTTGCAGGAAATCGAAAGCCACACCGTTACTCTTCGTGGTGAAAACAGTGCGGATATGTGAGCGTTGCCGCTAAACATGAAACATGGCTGTGTAATACTAAATTTTGAAATATTTCTTGTTCATACTCTCTAATAAAATATCGGACGGTTCACAGCATCTGGCCGAGAAATAAGTTTTAAAAATACTCTGAATAAGAGTTTTGGTGTTACTTTCGAAAATAAACAGCAAGGCATTATCTCCATTTCATATTCAAATTTCTCAGAAGCACGTTTTCCTGTTCATTAATTCTTTTAATATTAAAGAAAGTATATACTTGATGTGTATGTAATGCATTGAGTATTAAATTGTAAATTAATATTTAATTTATGTATTGCAGGATATGGATACGCGAATCATCATTGGCAGCTTTTCCCCCGAGATGGCTCCTAAGATCTTTTGCGAGGTGAGTTTTCAGACAGATAAGACTCTTCATTAAATATCATACAAGAAGTTATACACATCATCAGCATAACAACTCCAATTTCCTGAGGTAGATCTTTTTTTTTGCGTTTGCATAATTTCTAGATGTAAATTTGCGAGATATAAATGAGCAGAGGTCTTTCAATAATTCAAATGTCAACCTCATTCTTTAATTAAATAACAAGAACATTTTACAGTTTTGTTATATTATTAGTAGTTCAAAAAAGTATTATTATACAAGATCATTATCGATTTGTCTGCTCGATTGATAATAAAAACGTAAGCATCATTAATCAATAGAACTCTGAATATTTTACAAGTAGTATGAGTCTTTTTTCTCGATAGTTGAGAGTCGCAATCTTACAACGATAAATTATTCACTGTACTTCATCATTCTTTTTACTAGAATCACAAATAAGAGAAGTTATGTGACGAATTTATGAAATATTCATTGAAGAGATTTCCTCACGTATTGAACGCCGTTATTCACCACCACGACACGCCAGAATAAATCAGAATTTTTGAGTGGCACATCATTACAGCCCGAACTTACTAGGCATGTAGACCCGAGAACATTCTGGGAGGCGATGGACGACTTGATCGTATAGAATGAATAGAGTGATGTACTAAGTAGAATTCATTGATAAATTACCAAGATCAATTCATCAAAATTAATATTTTTGTAGAAATTTGAAACAAACTTTGAACTGATATATTTTTAAAACATTCTTTTAATAATTATAAATTCATTTTCATTTATTAAATTTCTCTTAAAAAATTATTAAATTTAATAATATTTTGAACAATTTGTAGCATCTAATATTAATCTGAAGACTAAGATGATTAAAATTAGAAGTACTGGAAATATTGTTTCTCTATAATGTATCAATATGTTATTGACTTGCTTGTTTTTTCTCTTATATGTAATTAAAAAGAATTGAAGACATATTTATTATGAGCAAATTCAAAATATTATTCACACGCTTATGGGCGGATTGAGTGTTGGTTTGCCAGATTCGCTTCTTACATGAATTTAAATTGTTGAACTGTTTATATGTTTTAATGTTAGTTTGTGTTTTAACGAATACGTTTAAATTAATTGAGATAGCAATTTCTGGAAATCTTAAATATTTTCTTTGCATTCGTTTACCTCTCTTCGGTTCGGCTGTCTCTTAAACTTGAAATATTTCTCAACATGTGTAACATTTAATAGCCCGAGAATTTGTACGATAACGGCTGATTCACCGTAAGAGAAGGAAGAACTTACGGGAAAATCCCTCCCAAGTAACAATTAAATATCTGTCAGGAGCAGGAACCATTAAATATGACATACGCGCTAGTGCAAAAAATACGTTTTTGTGTGAGTAGGGCGTGTTTTCAGAGACACTGACAGTGTGGCATGTTCACAACCGACAAAATCAAATGAACATGGAGAACAACGACGAAGTCACATGCAAAAAAGACACATTTTTATCATTATGGTGGACTGCTTGGGATGCCGTAACGGCAGAGCGAGTAGGTTTTGCGAACTTAAGTAGCCAATGAATAATGAAAAGCAAAAATCAGCTTGGTGTTCAAGGGCACTGCGTTTTTTGACACATTTAAAATATTGCACTACATGGAAAGCGACTAGTAGGGACTGCTACACTTCCTTTGCTCTATACAGTATAACATTGGCTCTCCTCGGTGATATTAGTTTAGCGGCGAATTGTCGTTGGCATTTAAATAATTGAAATAATTCAAGGCGTTGTCATTGACAACAATATTGTTTAATTCAACAAGAGGTGCTTTCGATGGCTTAGCCAGCATCATCAGTTTTCTGATACAAGAAATATAAACAAAACATTATAATTAACAGATTACGAAAAGTACATGGTTATATAATGCATAATTTTAATATCAAAACATCTTTAGAAATGACAGAAAAGAAGAAGGGAACGGAGAGTTAAATCGTTTAATAATACAGTAATTTTGTGAATCTCTGCAAGACAGTAAATGAAATAAACGTGTAAAATTTTGTAACAGAAAATATGAAAAGTAAGTTAAGCCGCCTTTTACTTGCTATTTGGGTTCGGTCGGGCCCAGCAGCTTAAGTACCGGCTGTGCGGTGGAGGAGGAGGGTTAATGGCCTGGGTGCGGTGCGCTTTGCCGCCCCCGAAAAATGTGGTGTGAGGGTGGTGTCAAATAATACTTTTAGCAGAGGGGAGGGGTTATAGTTTATGTTTTCATTTAGTAGGTTATTATTTAGACGAATGTGAAGGTTTTCCAGTTAATCTGGTATGATATTGATTTTCTATTTCCAGTATATGAATGTTTGTGAGCCTGCATTGCAATAGGAATTGATTGTGAAACTGGAAGCATGTGCCAATGCTGTAAATCGGATCCGCATTCTGAACACTGATGGGGCTGTGTTGCCGCAGATGTCTTTGAAGTATTCGTGAACACGCGTTCCATTCCAGGAGGTGTCTAGAGCAATCGTTCGGCGAGGCGGGAAGTCGCGGATGAACACTGCATTCCTTTGTTTACATCATAATTTTATTGGCGTACGGGATTGCTATCAGGGAGAAACCTCTTAAGCAGTGTTTTGCACCCGAGTTTTCGACCCACACTGTCTTGGAAGACTATCTCCCCTGGTACCTCTGGGGTTTGACTCAATTACTATGTCGATCTCAATTAACTATATCCGAGCTATCTAGATGGATGAAAATGAGATCTCGTTAGGGTGGGATGTTGTTGGAGGGATTTCATTTTGCCGACCATTTGCCAGGGTGTTTTTACATGTCACAGGAGAGACATGGCTACTGTGGATTTTCCATCCTTCGAAAAATCCACGCCTCGGGATTGAACCCGCGCACCGGGAGTTCAGACGCTACTAAGCTAACCCCTCACCCACCAAGGCGCACAACACCATGGTCATTCTAAGGCTGCACAAAGACTAGCCTGCGCTGCGCGCGCGCGTGTGGCCCCGCAGGCGCACCGCCTGGGGATGTTCGGGCCGGACTACGCGTGGCTGGTGCCGGGCGGGCCGGAAGCGGCGTGGTGGCGCGCCAGGGGCCCCCGCGGGGCCACCGCCGCCGCCGGCGCCGCCTCCTCCACCGCGTCCGCCGGCGCTGCAGGTGCGGGCGCCGGACCCGGCTGCGAGCCGCGCCATCTCGCCGCCGCCGTGCAGGGCCTGCTGCTGGTCTCCGGCCACACCCGCGCCGCCGGCGGCGCCCCGCCCGCCGCAGGACTGGTGAGCGCGCCGTCGCCTCGCGTCGCACGCTGGTTGGGGAAATTCAATCAGTCATTCAATCAGTTGGATGGATAGGTGAGCGCGCCGTCGCCTCGCGTCGCACGCTGGTTGGGGAAATTCAATCAGTCATTCAATCAGTTGGATGGATTGGTGAGCGCGCCAGCGCCTCGCGTCGCACGCTGGTTGGGGAAATTCAATCAGTCATTCAATCAGTTGGATGGATTTGTGAGCGCGCCGTCGCCTCGCGTCGCACGCTGGTTGGGAAATTCAATCAGTCATTCAATCACTTGGATGGATTGGTGAGCGCGCCGTCGCCTCGCGTCGCACGCTGGTTGGGGGAATTCAATCAGTCATTCAATCACTTGGATGGATTGGTGAGCGCGCCGTCGCCTCGCGTCGCACGCTGGTTGGGGGAATTCAATCAGTCATTCAATCAGTTGGATGGATTTGTGAGCGCGCCAGCGCCTCGCGTCGCACGCTGGTTGGGGAAATTCAATCAGTCATTCAATCAGTTGGATGCATTGGTGAGCGCGCCAGCGTCTCGCGTCGCACGCTGGTGGGGGAAGTTCAATCAGTCATTCAATCACTTGGATGGATTGGTGAGCGCGCCGTCGCCTCGCGTCGCACGCTTGTTGGGGGAATTCAATCAGTCATTCAATCAGTTGGATGTATTGGTGAGCGCGCCATCGCCTCGCGTCGCACGCTGGTTGGGGAAATTCAATCAGTCATTCAATCACTTGGATGGATTGGTGAGCGCGCCATCGCCTCGCGTCGCACGCTGGTTGGGGAAATTCAATCAGTCATTCAATCAGTTGGATGGATTGGTGAGCGCGCCGTCGCCTCGCGTCGCACGCTGGTTGGGGAAATTCAATCAGTCATTCAATCAGTTGGATGGATTGGTGAGCGCGCCGTCGCCTCGCGTCGCACGCTGGTTGGGGAAATTCAATCAGTCATTCAATCAGTTGGATGGATTTGTGAGCGCGCCAGCGCCTCGCGTCGCACGCTGGTTGGGGAAATTCAATCAGTCATTCAATCACTTGGATGGATTGGTGAGCGCGCCATCGCCTCGCGTCGCACGCTGGTTGGGGAAATTCAATCAGTCATTCAATCAGTTGGATGGATTTGTGAGCGCGCCGTCGCCTCGCGTCGCACGCTGGTGGGGGAAATTCAATCAGTCATTCAATCACTTGGATGGATTGGTGAGCGCGCCGTCGCCTCGTGTCTCACGCTGGTTGGGGAAATTCAATCAGTCATTCAATCAGTTGGATGGATTGGTGAGCGCGCCGTCGCCTCGCGTCGCACGCTGGTTGGGGAAATTCAATCAGTCATTCAATCAGTTGGATGGATTGGTGAGCGCGCCAGCGCCTCGCGTCGCACGCTGGTTGGGGAAATTCAATCAGTCATTCAATCAGTTGGATGGATTGGTGAGCGCGCCGTCGCCTCGCGTCGCACGCTGGTTGGGGAAATTCAATCAGTCATTCAATCAGTTGGATGGATTTGTGAGCGCGCCAGCGCCTCGCGTCGCACGCTGGTTGGGGAAATTCAATCAGTCATTTATTCAGTTGGGTGGATTGGTGAGCGCGCCGTCGCCTCGCGTCGCACGCTGGTGGGGGAAATTCAATCAGTCATTCAATCAGTTGGATGGATTTGTGAGCGCGCCGTCGCCTCGCGTCGCACGCTGTTTGGGGAAATTCAATCAGTCATTCAATCAGTTGGATGGATTTGTGAGCGCGCCGTCGCCTCGTGTCTCACGCTGGTTGGGGAAATTCAATCAGTCATTCAA
>BLKR01010373.1:35000-58697 GCA_011170035.1 Teleogryllus occipitalis | reverse complement strand
GACCGACCGACCGACCGATCGACCGACCGATCGACCGATCGACCGACCGACCGACCGACCAACCGATCGACCGACCGACCGACCGACCGACCGACCGACCGACCGACCGACCGACCGACTGACCGACTGACCGACCGACCGACCGACCGACCGACCGACCGACCGACCGACCGACCGACCGACCGACCGACCGACCGACCGACCGACCGACCGACCGACCGACCGACCGACCGACCGACCGACCAGATTAGAATGAATGAAAGAATAAATGAATGAATAGAGCGACAGAGTGAATAAATAAGTGAACGACAGACTCGGTGAATAAATAAGTGAACGACAGAGTGAGTGAATAAATAAGTGAACGACAGAGTGAGTGAATAAATAAGTGAACGACAGAGTGAGTGAATAAATAAGTGAACGACAGAGTGAGTGAATAAATAAGTGAACGACAGAGTGAGTGAATAAATAAGTGAACGACAGAGTGAGTGAATAAATAAGTGAACGACAGAGTGAGTGAATAAATAAGTGAACGACAGACTCGGTGAATAAATAAGTGAACGACAGAGTGAGTGAATAAATAAGTGAACGACAGAGTGAGTGAATAAATAAGTGAACGACAGAGTGAGTGAATAAATAAGTGAACGACAGACTGAGTGAATAAATAAGTGAACGACAGACTGAGTGAATAAATAAGTGAACGACAGACTGAGTGAATAAATAAGTGAACGACAGACTGAGTGAATAAATAAGTGAACGACAGACTGAGTGAATAAATAAGTGAACGACAGACTGAGTGAATAAATGACAGAGTGACAGACTGAGTGAATAAATGACAGAGTGAGAGACTCAGTGAATAAATGACAGTGACAGACTGAGTGAATAAATGGGAGTGACAGACTAAATGAATGAATAAATGGGAGAGTGACAGACTGAATGAAGAAATGGGAGAGTGACAGACTGAATGAAGAAATGGGAGAGTGACAGACTGAATGAAGAAATGGGAGAGTGACAGACTGAATGAAGAAATGGGAGAGTGACAGACTGAATGAAGAAATGGGAGAGTGACAGACTGATTGGCTGTTGGAGTTTTGTCATAAACTAATTTTTTTGGTAGCAAGGATACAGAAAACCTGAACTACAAAACATGTTAGTACAAGTAATTTACTACACATACGACAATATGCGGTAAATTATGAAGAGACTGGAATGCATCTGTCTAATAGGGAGCTTATTTTTTGATACTAAATCTCTTGGTGATTAACCACATTCCAGTTGATCATCAGCCAAATGTACTTCTATTTTAATAGGATAAACGAATGATAAAGTGGAGCGCAACTAGATGTAATTTATACTGATTTTTCGAAGGCCTTTGATCGCATAAATCATGCTATCTTACTTGCGAAATTAAGGGAGGTTCGGATAGGAGGAGCTTTGATAAATTGGATTGATAGTTACCTCACGGACAGAAAGCAACTTGTTTGTATTAAAGGCTATTCATCGGGATTATTTGATGTAACTAGTGGAGTTCCGCAAGGTTCGCATCTTGGGCCCTTACTGTTCAATCTTTTTATAAATGACCTACCAGGGTATATATTCGATAGTCGGTGTCTGCTTTATGCGGATGATGCGAAATTGTATAAGGTTGTCTACAATGATGATGATGTTGCTTTGCTCCAGCAAGATCTTTGCAATTTGCAGACATGGTGCAGGACAAATGATATGAAGCTAAATGTGGTGAAATGCTTTGTAATGTCATTCACACGTAAAAGGAATAAAATAATAGCTGACTATAAAATAGAAGATGAAACCTTGAACAGAGATGATTGTATGAGTGACCTGGGTGTCACATTTGATGACAAGCTGTCTTTTGGGAATCATATTCAGTGCATTATTTCCAAGGCACTGAGAATATGGGGTATGGTCTTACGGAACTCTATGCACTTTCGATCTGCTCTGACCCTTTTGGTTCTTTATCGAGCACTTGTTAGGCCAATTCTTGAGTATGCATCGCCTGTTTGGAACCCACATACAAACTCGAGTATATCTGCCATTGAAAGAGTTCAACATAAGTTCCTACGAGTTTTTGCCCATAAAATTGGCCTGACAATGGCTCCCGACAATCATGACTATGACGTCATTCTATTAAAATTTAAATTAAAGAATCTTCATTGTAGAAGAAAGCGTGCGGATATACATTTCCTACAAGATATTTTGTTGGATAGAATAGACTGCGCAAACAATCTTTATTGCATACCGTTTAGGATCCCAAAGCAAATCTTTAGGAGAACAACTTCCTTTTCAGTTGACACAAATGTGAGTAACTATTGCGCTAATGAGACTATGAATCGTATTTGTTGTTTGGCGAATAGCTTGGGCGCTGATTATGACACATTGACAACTAGTAATAATTCCTTTCAAGGTTTTTTGAATAGATATTTTAATCGACTATATTTGATAATTGTAAGTTTGTAAGTACTTTTATTTTCTTTCTTTGCATCTTTTTCATGTTTTTCATTATTCATTCTTTTCTTTCTTTTTCTAAATTTGCAAGTTTGTATGTACTTTATTTTTATTCTTTATACTACATTCCATGTACGAGATCTTCCTGTTATTCTATGTATTTGTATTTTTTGTAAAGGGTATCAGCCGTTAATTTGTTTAAATAAATAAAAAAGATCACATTGAAAATTAAGTACTTCTAATTATTTGGTTATCTGTGCCAAACTTTCTTCATCAGACTACTTGAAACACCACATACCTATTTTCTAGCATCTTTTCAAACATGCTTTTTAAGTGAAATCGACATTTTTTGTTGTATATTTTTCCAATGCGCTTAACGACAATGAATCTATGAATCTGCATGGGATTTAGAAGAATTTGCTGCCTTAGCAATTATACTTAAGGGTTTCATTAATGTTAAAAACTTTCATCTCCACACTCATTAATAATCATTCCCCATAGTGCACAAACCCTACAGAAAATGTAGGATATACTACATAGACTTCTCAATTAACCCACTGATTCAGCCTTCTTTCCAATAATACTCCAATAACCAAATGCTCAGCACTTTTGATAATCACTGGAGAACAGAATTTATTGCAATAAAAAATGCAAAATATGTACATATATATGTACTTATTTTTTCCAAAACGTGTAAGAAAAATAGAAAATATGTAAAATAAAAATTCATTAATGTGTTTAAAATTGTTCTCTACAAGCATTTTCCGAGTTTAGAACTTCGCTGATCAGATCTTAAGAAGGATTCAGAGTGGCTGAAAGTAGGTTCTACTTCTACAGAAGAAATTGTCCAATAGTCTTCACCACACAAGAATTTTATTCGAAATATAGAATATGTTCATAGTATTAATTACAATGTTTACGAGGGGCCAATGCTCAAGTGAATAGTAGTACCGTTTAACCCTAGATGGATCGGGGGGAGGGGGGACCCCCCCACCCGAAATCAAACAACGCAGAAGACAATTTTCTGTAAAAAATATTTGTTAGTTTTCGATCGAGTAACGAATGTGCTGTTTAAAACATTAGCAAGCACATAGTTGAAATTACTTTTGTTCACAAAAATCCGCTCATCCTTGACTTCAAAAATGCAGCGAGTGGTGTGCGTGTGCGTGTGTGTTTGACAATAATTGTATGACCACCATAACTTCATCATGAATTATTCATGGCGAAGTTATGGTGATCATAGAAGATCTGTAGCATCATATTTGATTTGTAAGAATGACGATTCTGTAACATATATTGCAAATGCATATCTGAAATGTTTCATTTCGAAACATAAATATAATAAAATGTAACAAAATATTTAGTAATAAGTAAAATATGTAAAAATATGTAATTATACTTAAATATGTAAAAAGATGTAAAATAAAAATAGCTCTAATACATTCATAATGTCTTGTAAATACAAAATATTACAAATGCAAGAATCTAGTTCCTGTAAAAACATGTAATTGCTTGGAAATCCGTTCCCTAATAATCACAGTTCTTTGGTTGTATTCTGTAATTCTTTTTCATAACACATCAGCAATTTTGAAGTTATAATTGTTGTGGGAATTTCACCAATCCCAATAGCATAAAATGAAAGATGTGTATGATGAGGAATTTGAATTAAAACTAGTTTAATTAACCTAATTTAGCACCATATATATTTTGGATCATTTGTAAAATTAATTTCCTGAAATCTTGAGATAACCAACAGAAATGTTTTACGGAATGTTAATTGAATATCATTCATTAAGGGAGAACTGTGTCTATGCTATGCTATTAGAGCTATGTCCTCTAATTCACTAACAATCTACATTTCCCAGGGTAACAAACTATTCATATTAAGGCACAACCCAAATCCCTTGTCTTCATCCCTTATCAGTACAACACATACTCCTCAAAACAAAGAGCTATATTTTCTAAAAGAGTTCCATAAATATTTTCAATTTACCATGCACGCTGTGCTCCAGATGTCAGCTGGAGTACCATACCCTGCACCCAACAACACTTCCAAACACCTATACTGCCGTGTCTGGATATCTTCAGTAAAATGATGATACTGAAACAAAAACATTAACATGAACAAATCATATTAGATTCAAAAGGTCCTTCAACTGACACATTAGTGAGAGAACGAGAAGACAATTACACAAGAAGTAGATAGGAGTCATCGAGTACTTAAAAAAGTTCAAAGGGACTAAACAGCTCCCCAAACAATAAATTCACATATAAAGCATTGAATGTCAAAGAAACAGTAATTTATATTGTAATAAGTAAGAGCAACACTTTCTTGATTTTTTCAAGATTTGTTTTCAAATGTGGCAATTTTATTGAAAATTAATTTTTTAACTAATGGAAGTATTTATAGTAACAATTACTTGAATGAAATCACTTTTGCAATTACAATTTTGCACAAAATTAAGCACATAAAATCATTATTATATAGTATTCTTTGAGTGACTATGATATTCACCTACACTTTTAATATTTCCAACCCTAAATGCTAGATTACAAATTTAAAATTAACTGAACTTTTTTAAATGTGACCAACACAATTATTTTCAAATGTGATCAAAGTGCATCTGTAATCACACTTTTTTTCTCTTTTTTTTTTTTTTTTTTTCCTCCCCCAATGAAGCTTCGCTTTATTTCTGCTGCACTTAATGTACCAGCAGAGTACACAGTTTTAGAATTATTGTGCTTGAAACACTGTGAGCAAAATGAAAACTTGATAATAGACTACTAACATCACACAATTATTATTTATTAATATGAATATTTATGTTAGAGTGACTTAAATTGTAATTAATTTCTGCATCTTTATTATATATATCAGCACTTTATTATATATATCAGCACTTCATATCTGCAAATATATGAATATAAATTCATCATCACCAATTCATCATGCATCAATAAGGTTTTTAAGGTAAATGAATATTACTATCATTGTTGTGTAATTTTTGAAAATTTAAAGTCTCCAAAGAAAATTGCATATACATCATATGATTCAGTATCCTGTTTCTATGCTTACCAGAGGTTTAAAGAGAAAAGAAGAAATCATTTTTGAGAAAATCATATGTACGTATTTTCGGAAAATTGACACGCTCTTATTTAAAATTTACTAGTATTTTAAAAAAGTAATGGAATTGTTTGAAGTGCTTATATTGTTAAATATGAGTGCATTAAGGAACACATCTCTAGCTTCAATAATGAAAGTGTAGGAGAAGTTTGAAAAAATGGAGCATTTTCAATTTTCCAAAATTGAAGTGTTCAAAAAACTGTATTTTATAATATTTAATAGTGCACCTTAATGTATTTGAAGAAGAACTTTAAAGAAAAAAATCTAAGGCAATTTTTGAGAATATTTAGAAAAAAAGACCTAGGGGCTTTATATAAAGTAGTAGTAACTCTAAAGATTCCTTCCAAATCAAAGGACATCAAGCTCAGACAGATCATTGAAATAATATCCAAGTTTGAAAACTTCACGAGTGGATTAGGCAATAGTGTTGTTTGCAATGTTCAACCACTTTATTTATTTTAAAACCTTAGAAACCCTTCATCAGAAAATCATTAGATTTCTGTGGTACCATTGGAAAAAATACTCCTTTTCAGGCAAAGGAAAAATTATTTAAATTGCGGTACATGTGAACAAACAAACCAACCTTACACTACAAATTGTGTCACCTCTCCCTCTGATAAAAATACAAATAAAACCATTAATAAACTTACCGACCAACAGGCATTTCCCAAATCAGCAATTTTGACTTTCATATCACACACTTCTTTCACAGGATCAGGTTGGTGCACTAACTGCTTAGCATCTGGGCAGGAAGCAACACGCCGGAAGGGTTTAGCTGCAAAAAATTAGCAATATAGAAATAACATTGAAATTCATATTATTAAAATTCCTAATTGATACTTGTGGAAACGTGGTAATGTGGAATGTGTGAATTGAGGTTAAAAATACATAGCAAGTCACACCAATGTTTGCAGTAAAAAGAGGGCCGGAAATTTTTTTTTTTAAACATATTACTTCAATACATTGCAAGACAATAACAAATATTAAGTATATGAATGGAAAAACATTGCAATATTTTGATCTATCCATTTTGCTTCAAATATGCACTATAAAATTAAAGAAAAAATTAACAAGTTAACTATCGATGTCGAGATATAAATTTACATTAGTATAAGTTATATTCCACAAACCCCAAAAATTAGTTGAAGTTAAAAATCATTGTTGAAGTAACTGCCTTGTGAGGTTAGAAACAAACTTGAACTATCATGAGATAACAGTATCCACCATACATTAGTTTGTATCTACCCTCACGAGATCTTTTAGTTACTTCATCAAAATAATAAATTTATATAACATGGGCAGACTTAAGAATGATGTATTGCACACATTTCTCATAATTTCTACTTAAGACGCTCATTCACAATGTATACGGATTGAAATGAACTATAATGAGCCACAAATGAATTTTTTGTATGGCAAATATCAATCAATTTTTAAATTGAAATAATGATTCTGGTTTCAGAGTTCCAAGTCTATAATAAATTCAAACTTTAACAAATGAATCAACAATGAGTAATTTCAAGACAATTAACTTATAGAATTTGTAAACAAGACTGGAGTAACAATTATGAAATAAATTGAAGGGTTCGTCGTTAAGAATGTTTACTTTTCAAAATCAAGTACAAAATTGAAAAAAACACTCCACAGTTTACTATTCCATGACAAAATTCATTTTTAAATTTAGGTAACAAGGCAAGGACCAGTTACCAAGAGTCTTCAGAGTGAAGCACACTTACATCATGTGCTGACAGCAGAACTAAACAAGAAATTGCGGTTACAAATACCATACCATTAAACTACCACTAGGGATTTCAAGACTGAACCAATTCCAAAAACTGCAATTAGACATCGATATACTAAACAGGCTGTGAGCAACCCTCTCTGATGCTTACCAGAACGCAACATTGGTCAGAGCGTGTAGAAGAAATGTGATGACTCCAACCTATTTCCATTGTTGTCATCTAAACAAGAGGTGTGATGATTGCTTTGGGCTAATAGACTGGGAAGATAGCTTACTGTAATGTATAATTTTGTTGTGAATTATCTTCTCCAAATTTCATTTCAATAGTAAGAGAATACTGAAATTGAAACTGTGAAGGGGAAATCTAGTCTACGTTATTGTGAATTGAAGTTTTAATTAGTGTTTCAACATGCCAACATACTATTAACTTATTTTGTACTATTGCATTATATTCATAACATTTGAATATAAAATCTGTATAATCACTAATAGTCTAGCATAATAGTATCAACAAAGTTCTGAAGTAATACATGAAATATGTAAAAATACAAATGTAATGAATGATAGTATAAAATAATTAGAAGTCACCATTACAAGATTTGACCAAAAATCATAGAATTATATTTGAAATTAATATAACAAAACTATCCCACCTCACTATATGGTAACTATTATATTGTAAATTATGATCAGGTATCTTTGCGAGTATAAAGTAGATTGATTCGATTGCTTCAATGGGTATATATGTAGTAGTACAATGTGGGTATTTTTTTTTTTAATGCGACGTCTCAAGGTCACGTGCAAAAGACTGAGAGGGAAAGCACATTCCAATAGGGAGCCGTAAAAGTCCGAGCTGTAGTGACGTTGCAGCTCCCCATTGGAGTCTGCCTTCCCTCTCCTCTTTTGCACATGACCTTGAGACGCCACGTTATAAAAACCAAGTATAGTATGCAACATAGAACAGAATATGCAGCATAGTACTAAGATAATAAAAATAAGCATATGTAAACAATCAGGTTTTACTGCCAATTATAAACGTGTACCCAATTAAAACTGCACATACAAAACTAAACTTGGTGACAAAGTTTGAATTTGGGGATTTGTGGGGTTGCTGCTTTAACTTCTATTTGTAAAACAGTATGTTGAGAAAAGAGAAAACATCAATTACTGATGAAAGAAAATTCACATTTACTGCTCTTTTCCTAGAAGATTAGAAAAATGAAGCAGCATAAATGCCACAAGATAATCGACTCAACCTCCCATCAACACACAAGTACTGCATTGTTGCAATCCCATGCACAATAATGAAGCCAACACACTTTCTCATCTACACACTATGCATTGGTTGAGCAATTTACTTAAATTACCACCAAAGTCTCCAACATAAACGCTGGTATGAGTAATGAGAGATTCCATTGAATACTAAAATTAACTAAGGTCTTTATACTTAATTACAATCATGTTCTGGACTCGGAATGAGTTTTATTGAATACTTCTTAATGAAGAACCAGTAAAATTTTATGACTACTACAATATGAAACAAATTTTTAGTACTAATACAATATATTGAAAGAAAAATTATAAATCATTATTATTATTTGAAAATAATAAGAAATTGCAAACTGCCATATTACTAGAGTCATTTACTATAATTTTGCAAACCTTTCTCAAGTTACTGAAATTATACAAATAAGTAAAGTATCTTCCCCACTCCCACTACCATCTGGAAATATTTGCTTCTGCCATTCATACATATCTATTTATGAAGAAAGGACCTTTTGTGATGAGAAGACCTTTATATATTTATTACTCTCAGGTTTGGGCCTCTTTCCTCAAAAATATTAGTAACTACACTGAATAATTGCATTATCAAGTATTTTTCTCACATTTGCTGCATGCATTAATAACTTTTCTGACACCTGTAGTGCATGAAAATATAAAATAATTCCAAGGTACCCACCTGTTTCTCCTTCTTTCACTTGAGAAACTTCTTTTACATCTGAAATTGCTTCACTTTCACTTCGCCCCAGAGGAACCTTTTGCTGCTCCCAATCATTTGCATTATTATGGCCATTGTGTCCATTACAAAATGCTGGAGGATCTGACCCTGGGATTTGCAACATTGTGTGAGAACCCGCAGGCTGAACTTCTGCATATTCCATTTCTGCAAAGCTCTTGCGATTCTCTAAATCTATGCAATAAATATTTCACTATTATTATACTTTTAAGTAAAAAAGAAACACATGCTCAGAAAACCTACATCCAGTTTGACAGCAATATCATGAAAATTCTCTTAAGAAATAAAATTAACTTTCCTGTTTCATTATTCTGCAGCAAGTCACAAACTACAGCAACTTTAATTATTGTATGTATCTTTTTTATTTTAAAATAGCACTAAAAGTTCAGCAATCTATAAACTGAACACATACCTACAAACTGACATGTAGACATGTATATTAAATTGCCATCATGAATTCTTAAATTACTACATTATAAAAATTATTAATTATTAATTACATTATTAAAAAAAAGTGAAATTTAAAGAAACTTTCTTTTTTCATTACTATTATAATTATCATTGTCATCATCAACCATTTTCATTATCATTATTATAATTATCATCATTATTATCATTATCATTATTATTATATAATTTTGTCCAAAGTTCTAGTTGAATCAATCATACGATAAGGGATGCAGATTTGGGATAATACAAGCCAAATCTAAATAAATTTAACTCTTAACAGTTTAGAATACTAAAATTGTGGAACAGAATAAAGGATTGTATAAGAAAGAACTGTTTGCTAGTAATGAAACATTAACTACATCAGGATTTGGCAAATACCTGCACTTCATTCAACATTAATGATAATACCTTTAAGGTTTCAACTACAGGTGAATATCAGGTTAGAAAACCAAACTATTATCTTCCACATGTATTTAACAGCTATGGTGAAAAATGCATAAGGTACTTAATACCCAAATTATTTAATGCAATTCCACAAAATATAAATCATAATGTGAAGTATAAAATCTTCTGTAAAGATATTAAAGATTGGCTACAATCAAATCTATAATTTATTTTGGAAAAAAATGAGATAAAATAATAAATAAGAAAACATATATTGTAATACCGCAACAAACAGACATTTGACTACTCAAGCGGCTGCCGCAATGCCATTGGAAAAAAGAAAAATAACAAATTGTAATGTAAGATGTGTAAATTTATATTGTATAATACAAATTTTATGTATGTCTTTGATTAAATTGCAATGGTATTACTGTACTGGTATGTTAAAAATGGTAGTGAACCTGATGTTAAGTCCTTGGACTTATCAGGACCCAAGAATTATTTGTTGAATTAAAAATTCAATTCAATTATAATTATATTATTATTATTGTTAATACCATATTTACAAGAATATAAAATGGGTTTCTTCACCGAAATATCCAATTCAAAAAAATACTGGTTCTTCTTATTAAAGCAGATCAAGTCTAGTCAGTTAGGATTCATGTGTTTACATTGCCTTTCCACATCAAGAAACTCGAATGCTAATGTAACAAGAAGGCATGTATTTTTAATATCTCGCTAATAATATTCGCGGAGGTATTCTTGGTATTCACTGGGACTTGAGAAGTGATCCAGACCAATATTTTTGATTGGGCAGGTAAAAAGAAAAATCTCAAACGAATGGCCGTACAATGCTGCAGTACAGTAAATTGTTGCCGAGATTTTGTTACACAGTGGTGTAAACAGTGGTATAGAGTGCGAATCTGAATTTTGCAACATATGGAAATGAAAAAATTCATTGTTAGTACACATCCAACCACAGAGGCAAAATGATAGAAGAAAAAATAATTCTAAGCAAAACACTTCCAAACTCGAAAGCTTGTAGCTCTCCCTGGTTACTCGCAAAACAGAGGAAGGGAGATGTGTAAAGTTTGCAGTTCGCAACTCAGTAATGCGAAAATTAAACAATGTGAATTTCAAGTATATTGTTTAAGAATGTAAAAGAATTGTTAAAGAATCAGAAGGTAGGAATAAGAGCATGACACAAGAAAAGCAGGTGATTCAGAAGAGAATGTTCTGAGGTGGCATCAGCTAAAAGACTAACACAAATTTACAGTGCAAAATTTACTGGGCCACCTAAAAAGTCAGAGGTTGATGCAGTTTGGGGCAAAAGACAAAAAAAAAAAAAAAGGAGGAGAGGAGAGAGGAGAGGAGAGAGGAGAGGAGAGGAGAGGGAGGGAGAGAGGAGAGAGGAGAGGAGAGGGAGAGGAGAGGAGAGGAGAGAGGAGAGGAGAGAGGGAGAGAGGAGAGGAGAGAGAGAGGAGGCAGAGGAGAGAGAGAGGAGAGAGGAGAGAGGAGAGAGGAGGCAGAGGAGAGAGGGAGAGAGAAGAGAGAGAGGAGAGAGGGAGAGAGGAGAGAGGGTAGGGAGAGGAGGAGCAGAGAGAGGAGAGGAGAGGAGAGGAGAGGGAGAGAGGAGAGAGGAGAGGAGAGGAGAGGAGAGAGAGGAGAGGAAAGGAGAGGAGAGGAGAGAGAGGAGAGGAAAGGAGAGGAGAGGAGAGAGAGGAGAGGAAAGGAGAGGAGAGGAGAGGAGAGGAGAGGAGAGAAAGAGAAAGAGAGAGAGAGAGAGAGAAGAAGCAGTGATTAACATGAATATTATGATGGTGGCAAAAGCAATGATTATGATTATTTCAAGGAACAAGAAAAATTGTGATAGTTTAGGTAATACATCTAAACATTCTAACCAGCAAGACAATTTTCTAGGCAATTAGACCATTAGCAATTTTCTTTTGTCCAAATAGTATGAATTAATTAAACATTTTAAAAAAATCTCTCAGGTCTCGTATATAGTAATAATAATAATAATAATAATAATAATAATAATAATAATAATAATAATAATAATAATAATAGTAATAATAATAATAATAATTTTGTCTTCCTCTTTCTCTCAACAACCAATGGGGAGGGTTCCTATAACTTTGTTTAGAAAAGGAGATTTATTTTGATCATTTAGGACTTTTAATATTAGAACCTTTCTTAACTCTTTCAACTCTTATTGGTTATTTAGAAAAAAATTTGAAACAGTCTGTATGTGTAATCACTTGATGCAAACTTCACTATTCTCATGCAACTAAACTTATCCATAAACGTGTTGCACGTCTTCTTTTATTATTTGTCGATAGATAACAGATTGGAGGAACATTGTAATATAACTATTGGAGGAACATTGTAAATATTGAAATAGTTTCCCCGAAAGTGGACATTGCCATCTGTCTCTGCATAGAAAGAAATGCAAATACAGAAAACGTTTAAAATGGACATTACAGCTGTGCTACACCTCAAAAGCTGAAAAATATTTCAACACAAACTGCCAGAAAAGTATTATGGTAAAAATATGTATGATTAGTTCTTAAATATAAAAATATTTCCTTTAGTTATAATGTAATTTACTTTGGGCCCTGGCATTGACTGCCCACCCCAATTGGTGTTCTCCAGGTACTAAAATGGCATTGGTATCCAACTGTTAATTTGCCTTTTGGAGACTTCACATTTTTGTGTTAGCATTTGCTAGCACTATAGATAAACCATTGTAGATATCTGAATCTAACTGCAAGAAATTTTAATCACAAATTTTGTATAAGACTTAAAGGATGAAATGTAATGACCACATTACAAAATTTCTGATAGTAGACCCATTTAACAGTGAAATTGTTGCACAATTTTTTTAAAAAAATTCAGTTATTTTCAATAATCTATATTTTAAATTTAAATTGAAAATATTTCAACAATATTGTATTTCAGTTTTAAATAATTGCATCATTGTGAGAGTGATTTATGAGGCAATTCAGAAATACAATAACTTTGAAAAATAATGAAATGAATCTTGAAATAATGAAACCCTGATTCTCTACTGAAAATCATTAGATAGTGTGTTTTCAAGCTGAATTGGGTTTTACTAGAAAAATTTCAAATGTCTTGCTTACAACTTGGAAAGTGGCTGATACTGGAGTCAAATATGTACAATTTGCATTATTCAAATGTTATAAAAGCGCTCGTAAGTTACATTTCTCTATGAGTAATTTCATGATCTGACACTCCAAGTGTGATTTTTTTAAAATATTTTAATGACTATATTCTTCAAATTTAAGCTTCAAAACTGTAATTTATTGACAAGTTAATTCTAAGAAAATTACGTTGTGTTGAAAATTACTTTGGTTATTAATACACATTCTTTGATATCACATAAGCAAGAACCTATCCATCTTTTATTAAATGAATGAAAAATTAGTCTGTCTATAAATCTGGGAACACAATGCATTTGCCTCTTAGGTTTAGGGGTTGGCTAGTCACCGGTTACTGCAGATTCTTCAGTAGTTGCTAGCTGAATGGCCAAGGCAGCTTGCTAGATAACGAAACACCAAGCACACTAACACAATTAGGTAATTCAACTTGTGTATGCTTTTGCAGAGAACAATCATCCCTGGTCATAAATGCATAAACTTGGAACACAAACACTCAAAGAACTACTTGCACTAAAGAAAATGAAGGATACAACACTTGCAGGACAACAACACGGATTCACTTTGAGATGCACAACCAGAATACAGGTTAATTTGAGAGGTATTCTCAAAGCTTTAAGTTCTCATTCTTCTCCTGTTTCTCGATTCTTCAAATTAAAATACTCTCAAGTGAAAGAGGCACCCCATCAAGAATTTTATTGTCATGAATAGACTAATATCAAAGGATGGTTGGACTCGGCCATTCAGTATAAGATCAATCACATGATCCATCAAGTGTAGACCAAACTAAACGCACAGAGAACAATAGGATAAATAAGGAGAGAACATATCAAAATTATTTTTGAATGCAGAAAATTGATACATTACCTCACCTCACAACATAAACATCCCTAATTCCAAATAATGTGTTTTGTTCAATAAATTAGAGCTATCATGCACAGAACTTAATTAGGGTGAAAAAACAAGCTTATTACCGTATTTACCTGAATAGAAGTCGAGTTTGAATACAAGAAAACACCCTAATTTTGAAGAGGCCTCCTGAGAACTTAAATTTTTAAGTAATTCTTACTATTTAGACAAAATAAAATTGCAAATTGTCTCATAGACTAGAAAATGGTCTTGTGGATGAGAATGTTGTAACTAGGGGGCAGATTTTAATGAAATAACATCTTTTTTCTTTTCACTTTAGAATAACGCCTTTTAGTACAGATATTATTGTTTCTTTTTGGCCCTCCTCCCATACTGTGATGTTCTCCATCTTTTGAGGTCTCTATGAAATATTAGCATTCAATTCCCTTGTGCCACCAGATTTTTTTCTCTCTTGCTCTTATTCGTGGACTCGAATTCTTTAATGTTCTTTTCACATGCTTTAACAGAATAGATATAAAATAAAATACTTAAAATTTGCATTGCTTAATGTATGTGAGATAAACTTGTGATCTCTTATATCTCTGTTCCTCCATTTCAAAGGTAACGTTGGGGTGAGAGAGCGCGCGAGAGAGAGAGGGAAGGGAGGGAGAGAGAGAGGGGAGGGAGAGGGGGAGTGAGGGGAGGGGGGAGGGATAGGGAGGGGGAGAGAGAGAGGGAGGGGGAGAGGGAGGGGGAGAGGAAGGGGGAGAGGGAGGGAAGGGGGAGAGGGGGAGAGGGAGGGGGAGAGGGGGAGGGGAATGAGAGGGGAGATAGGGGGAGGGAGGGAGAGGGGAGAGGGAGGGGGAGAGGGGAATGAGTGAGGGGGAGAGGGGAATGAGAGAGGGGGAGAGGGGAGAGAGGGGAAGGGAGATAGGGGGAGAGGGGAAGGGAGATAGGGGGAGGGAGAGAGGAGGGAGGGAGAGGGAGATAGAGGGGGAGGGAGAGAGGAGGGAGATAGAGAGGGAGGGAGAGGGAGATAGAGGGGGAGGGAGAGAGGAGGGAGATAGAGAGGAGGGAGATAGAGGGAGGGAGAGAGAGGGGAGGGGGAGAGGGGGTAGTATCCAAATTTGAGAAATTTTTGCTTAGAATTTCTTAACTCTGTATCTCTTTGAAAAAACAGATTCACAGGGCGTCGAAGCGAGTCCGCGTGGCCTTGTTGATCCCGTAATGTGCATCATGCAACAAAACATCGCCAACGATTTGTATTAATTTTCATGTTGTTTCACTTGAAACACTGTCATTCGTTTGATATTCTCTCTATAGGCCCATTCAAAAATATTGGTCTGAATCACCTGGCAAATTTGTGGTGGATGCCAAGAATATGACTGCAAATATAATTATTACATATTATAGATTCATGTGATATTTTTATCATCTATGCAACTCATTGTTACATCAAAAATTACAAGTTTTGATACATGGAATGACTTATGTAAAATCATAATTCTTAACCAATGAGGCTTAATCTTCGAATATATGACGACCCCATATTTTTCGAATTAGGTATTTAGAAGAAAACACTCTTCTTATATCGAGGTAAATACGGTATGTTTTTCAATTTGTTAGAAAACCTATTTAAATAAAAAGTCAACAAAAGTTTGAAGAAGAAATACTACTAGAGCCTAAAATATTATCAGATAACTTTCGAGGCCATGAAAGTTTTGATTTTATTGAAATTTAAATAAATGTTTTAGAAAATCGTGTTCCTGGATTTCATAACGAAGAGACAAAAAACAGTGAATTTGAAGGATCAAATTAAAAACAATTGCCTAAAGACTTATGGAAATTTGTGAAGGAATTTTTGGGGTATGCGACTTCAAAGTTATGACTTCCTTCAAAACATCCAATAGAAGTATTGGGAAATTAGCAATAATTTCTCTAAACAATGAATACATAGATCTGGATTCACAAACAGAACTATAGAAATAGGATAAATGATATTCCAAATAGTGTAAAAATTCTAGCCACAATGAGCTGAATAATTAAAATAAAATGCCTTAACAGGTTAAGTGAAAAGAAAAGGTATACACATGGACTGAATCGAAGTATTAGTATAAATTCAAGAACAGCTGAATTAAAATAACAAGATAAGTGTTTATGATCACTGAATGACTAGGAATGAATATGAAAAAAAATCTTCAGGACAAAAGCAAAACATTCATCATATGGAAATATTTAATTTGCTTCAACTTTGACCATTCTCTTTTCTAAATACCTCCCTCATCAGTGAAACCTTAAACAACAAAACAAGCTTTAAATTGAAAGATACAATAAACAGAGCTAAAATAATTAAAATCGCAGCAAAAGGAAAACAAGAGTAATGATTTTGAATTATTAATAACTACGATCAACATACTAACATCATCCAAGCTGAGTTACACAAGTAAACAAGAATTTCCACAAAATTAATCCATCCACAGAAAAAAACAATGAAGATTTTGAAAGTAGGAATGCTTATGATTTCCTCATGAGCACCAGTGCTCATTGTCATCTCCATGTTCTATATAAACAGAGCAAGAAGTCAACACATTTGTCTGGACAAGCAAGATGAAAAACTTTGTTAATTCCATACAACCAGGTCAGCAACGATGATGACAACAAACAATTTACCACAATTAATTCCACTCATATTAACCATGAATGAGCTATTTGAACACACCTGCACATCCAAGTATCAGCAGAAAATGTTAAATCATAGCCCTACTCTACAGGAGAATGTTTTCTGACACTGAATATATAGCTTATAACAAGACAAACCATAAACAAACATTTTCTTAAATCACTTTTGTCTCTAATTCAATTTTTTTAAAAACAATTTCTACTGTTACATTACCTCACTTTGTCATCATAATCACATATTTGAATACATGAAATTAACTGACATAAAACAAAATGCACCAGAAAAATGTATCATTGGAGAATATTTAAATTTTGATGCTAATTCCATCATTGCATTTTGGTGAGAATGCAGTGTAAAGTGTGGTTTTGCACAAACATACACAGGCATACAAACCAGTCCTGCATAACCCAATGCACCCTGCATAACTTAAACTACAGCACTTAGAAATCAGTAGAAGGAACATTGAGATAACACCGATAAAAGTACATTGCAGGCACCAATATACATACTCGCTTTCGTTTTCAACTTTCCACTAGACGCTTCAGAATCTTCAAGCACCTCACCCTCAACAGGGGGTTTGATACACAGTTTACAAGCCATGTTGGTGAGGTGTTCGCTAATGTCTGCTATCTCGTCAGGTATTTCGTTTACGGTTGCACCCACTGGGTCCACA
The DNA here is from genome assembly GCA_011170035.1 of Teleogryllus occipitalis. Classification (NCBI taxonomy): domain Eukaryota; kingdom Metazoa; phylum Arthropoda; class Insecta; order Orthoptera; family Gryllidae; genus Teleogryllus; species Teleogryllus occipitalis. Next base: position 41,140 of record BLKR01010373.1, on the reverse strand, counting down.
GCTTCTGGCTCTGCCTCTGGTTCAGCTTCCATCTCCTCTACCTCCGCCTCCCCCTCGCCTGCCCCGTCACTTTCAGCATCTGCCTCAGGGTCCACATCCGCGTCTGCTGGAGTGGGGCCAGAAACCTGGCCAGCCTGCTTCTCGTCCAGCTCCCCCAGCTGCTGAATCTGCCTCTCTAACAGCTCTGCCTGCCGTTTCGCCTTCTTCTTCAGCTTCTTCTTCTTACTCTTCGAGAGCTTGGGGGCCGAATCAGTGGTGGGGCAGTCTTTGGGTGCAGTGCTCACTGTAAACAAAAGATAGCCATTACTATAGGCACTGCCAGACACATGGCATGTACACCAGGCTTTTCACACATTTCCCTGATCCATAGAACAAACCCTGAGATGATCCCTTGTTTTGCTTGTGGACACCAATGTAGCTTCACTATGCACATGTTTTGTTGAGCTTTCCTTTTGCTTGTAGTGGTAGGATTAAAGCTGAGGGTGTTGCTTGCTATTTTGTTCACAATACTATAATATCAAATCTGTAGTTTGTTTATCAATATAAATAAGTTTTCCATTACACAGAATTGAAAATTTCTAGTTTTCAAATGTTGCTAACCTCACTTTATTGGTTCTTTTATCCATCATTCAGCTAGTAAAAGGGTGGAATAGGAATTCTGGAGCTCAAAAAAACATATGCACATTATATTTCTCCTCCATATGTGTTGGTGTTGTCCCTCCTGGTGTTGATCAGAGAATACATCACATATAGTTTTAACTTTTTATTAAAAAAAATCTTTTGTTTTTGTTAATGTTATCAATTTTCATTATTATTTTCCTTATTATGCATGTCAACTATGTGTAACCCATAATTTTATTTGGGCAAATAAGCCTGTTGTATAAATAAATAAATAGAAAAAGGAAAAGAAAAAAGAATGGCAAGAGAAGAGAAGAAACTCGTTTCTCAACACTCCAGCTCAATACATAAAGTAATGAAATATAAAACACTATAGAGGCACTGTGCAATATGACAGTATCAGTTATGAATAATTGAAATAACTTAAAAGACAATCTACTATCATTCAAACTCTCCATTTCTCAAAGTTCCAAAAATTCTGAACTTTTTTAAAACCTAAATTAATAAAAGTGTAAATAAAAAAGAATTGCAGAACACTAAAAACTGATTCAAAAAAAATATTACAAAATTAATTGAGATCAGAGAAAAAATTATACTTTCATACATTTATGTACAATACATGCAGATGGAAAATGATTAATTGATTGATTAGTGATTCCAGGCGCATCGACAGCTAAGGTTAGTAGTCCTGAAAGTGTAGTTCATATTTTTATGGAGGGAAGTGTCAGTGATCCCCCCAACTGGATGATGTTATCTGGCGCCGACCAACGTCAGCTTGCCGGAATTTTCTCCAACCAGGTATCTTCCACCAGCACGGTACCGCCCCAGCTGGGACAAGCTCTAAGCTCCCAACTGGTCTCGTTTCAAGAGTAGTAGTGTAGTGCATGTAAGTGTAAATGTATATGAAAGGGGTAAGAATAGGACAAGGAAAAGGAAGGAAAGATTGCATGTGGTCCATGGCCCATTTATTAGGGTACCGTTCCAGCATTTGCCTGGTGTTGATCAGAGAAACTATGGAAAACTACTGATCAGAGCAGCCGACCACTAGAATTCTCCTCCAGACAGTGGCTGAATTCAACTTAGCTGTCTAGCTAGTGTCGAAAATCCTGCCATCATCGGAACTCGAACTCTAGGACTTCCTGGTCAGAGGGATCGTTGTGACATCAGTTGATGCCCTGAGCCACCATTGCCGGCATGTGGAAAATGAGTTCATACCTAATGATCCAGGCAATTTAAGTCCCATCTTATGCCACTGAGTAGCTTCAGCTGCTAACTTTCTTATGTAACTTTCTTCAACACACAATAAAATGTTTTCTGGTTTTATATCCGTGTGTATAATGTTACATTTTGTATGTAAATAGTCTAAACCCTCCAAAACCTGGAAATAAACAACACCATTTATTTAGAGCATTTATCATAAAGTTCTTATTGTATTTCAATTAAACACAACAACATACCTGACGAATAATGGACTTAACATTCTGAATAGGAATTCCTTGATAGTTACTGCGAATAATGAGTTTAAGAAGATTATGCCCTAACACTTCAAATACCATACACACATGTGTTCCATGGACACCACTGATCTTGAAATCATCCAACAACTGAACAGTTTTGTCTCTCTTGTGGTCATTAACATCAGCTTCCCGAACCTGGAATTTGGATATTTGCTGTAGTTTCCAGGATACATCCACATACAAAAACCCTTCACTTATTCCAACAATACTGTTCAATGCTCTGAAAATTAAAATTATGAAACTATTTGATTTTTAAATATTTAAAAGAATTAGAATTCATAATAAACTGTTAGCATTAAATTATTTTTTTATAAGTGAGACCTGCACAAAAAGTTCCAAAACATCTTTCGTTCATTTACGGTATAATTTTCTTAATACTTTCAACCGTTATTGGCCTTGTAGTAATAGTTTATTTTAATTCTAGTTTCAACCTGAGCTAGGCTTTCAGATTGTGACATTAAATTTCATCTGTGGGACAAAGACATTGACAAAATACAAAGAATAAATTGCTGCTCTGAATTTTATTTTTCCTACTTTGGAGTTAAAACATGTCTTTTACAAATATCTTTCACACAAGAATGAAAATTACAACAGACAATAATTTCAGACAGGACAGTGCTTTTGAAAGCTTTCTAGAGACTGTCCACTATTTCAAAGTTATTTGCCATATCCAACTAAACTCACACTGGCTTCTGAAAACCTTGGCACCATTGTTTTGAAATCAATTTTCGGTTTTTTGTTGATCTGGAAGCTCAACCCCATTCCCCTTTCGCACCACGTTAAAACAAGCTACAAAATAAACATCATAGAAATGGGTTTATGGAAATTAATGTGATTTTTCCTATTGTTGGCCACTATTTTCTTCCACCTGACAAAAGAATTTGGCAAAATAGAGAAAATTGTAAGTGAAAACATCATAAAGCCATGCAAAGACAGTCATAATTGCACAGACTACCACTGTAAAAGAATGAGGGAAAGATTTTATGGTTCACAACTGGTAGAAGGCTGTGGCAGCTACAATAAAATCCCCTTCTCAGTAGCATTTCAAAAATTCTATTGTTAAAAGGAACACTCCAAAGAAATCGACATCTGAAACAAATGTGTTTCTAAAGGAGGAAATGGATTATACCACCGACTCCAAGTATTTAAATCCCTTTTAAAGAGGAGCAAGATAGTTTCACAAAGGTCCCAGAAATACTTCCAAATCGTGTACTTATGAAATGAGAATTTTCCTGATGTAGAAGCTCTTCTAAGAAAGCACTATGGCAATGAATAGAGAAATTTGTGCAATTGTCATTACATAAGAACATTTTGGATAGCGACTTCAGGATTAACAGTTACCAAGCAGTTGAAAATGTGGAGGAACAGAAGGTAGTCAATTTTCCAGAAGAAGACAGGCTTAACGTTTAAGCTGCACTTAATATCAAAGTTGAAAACCATCAACAATGTAAGATGTTTGTGCAATTGTGAGCCAATGCGTATGTAAGAAAGAAATGTATTTAAAAATGAATAAATTTGGTGATGGTTCTGTTGAGTGAAAACAGGTATATGTGAGTTTAGGTAGACAAGTATAATTTAAGTTTTAATAATTATGTATTATGGGTTATGAAATTGAATGTGAAGCTTATTATGAATATTATGAATAAGGAGAAAGATGTGAATGTTGAACAAAAAACTGTTTCTGATCTGACATGATCATGTTGTGAAAATGGTGTGATCATTCTAGTGTGTGAAAGTGTTCCACTGGATAACAAGGGTATAACTGTGAGCGTGATGACAATAAATAAAAAAAAGAAATATAGTACAAGAAAAAAAAAGTAAATGAAAAATGGGTGTTAGATGTAGTTGAATGAAGTCCCTATGAAAGTGTTGAGGTTTCAAAAAGCTTTTATTTACAGTTATTGAAAATAGAAGTAAATGTTCAAAATGTTTATTTATGAATAATTTGAATGTTTGTAACTAAATTTAAACTCCTTTATTCTAGTGTTTATTCAAATTTACTATGAGTTGTACATTCAGGCCTTGCAAGAGTGTTACTCTACCTACTAGTACCGTTGCTATTACAATTTTCCAGATTGACCCACTTTTCAAACCTCATTACAAACTCTTTCACTCTTACATGGCCATTACTTCCAGTTAACAAAATAATCACTACACTATAATTAGATACTACACTGTACTACAGATAAAATATAATTTAAAAAAAAATTTCAATTCAGTTTTTAATAAACTAAACTCCTGCCTTTCCCAAATCAATAGATTTCAAATCCCGAATTCTCAATGGTTCTGAATAATTGAAGCTCTCTGATGCCAGAGAGCCTACTATAAATTAGCAAGAAATTTAGATATGCAAGAGCAAATTCTGGGGCAGATACCACACGAGAAGTATGAACAGCAGACAATATACACAACTGTTCACCTTCAAATGTATACAGCTAGAATCTCAATAGAGATCTATGAGAGTAAATTTCATTCAGTAAACATCTGCACTACTTGGCATGTCACTTTCTTAGAGAGCCCTGTAGTGGCCAGCTGACTGGTTTTCCACATCCTTCAAATTCCAATGGCTTCACATGAACTTAGTGTAGGACAAATGAGGTTCACCTATTGCAATTATTATATAAACAACAAATCCCTCACCATCCCTGGTCATATTTGGATATGGCAAACAATTCAAAGAAAATAACTTTAAAAAAATATTATTTTCTTCCTCCACTGGGCTCTACTTTTGAACTTCTAAGAGTTGCAGAATGAGAACAAATATTTAATTATCAATAGAAAGTTTATTAAATATAATTTTGTATTAGAGCAAAAGATTAAAACAATACAAAAAAAGAAGTAGGGTCATACCACATTAAATTGACACTAAACGAATGGAATTTTCAACTTAACTCATTATCCACCTTTTCTTTCTCTCTCTCCTCCTCCCTCACTCACTCATTCATTCATTCTTTCCTTCTCTTTCTCTCTCTCTCTCTCGTGCTCTTTCTTTCCTTCTCTTTCTCTCTCTCTCTCGTGCTCTTTCTTTCCTTCTCTTTCTCTCTCTCTCTCTCGTGCTCTTTCTTTCCTTCTCTTTCTCTCTCTCGTGCTCTTTCTTTCCTTCTCTTTCCCTCTCTCTCTCTCGTGCTCTTTCTTTCCTTCTCTTTCCCTCTCTCTCTCTCGTGCTCTTTCTTTCCTTCTCTTTCCCTCTCTCTCTCTAGATTGCTCTTTCTTTCCTTCTCTTTCCCTCTCTCTCTCGCTCTTTCTTTCCTTCTCTTTCCCTCTCTCTCTCTAAGCTCTTTCTTTCCTTCTCTTTCCCTCTCTCTCTCAGCTCTTTCTTTCCTTCTCTTTCCCTCTCTCTCTGTTTTCTTTCCTTCTCTTTCCCTCTCTCTCTCGCGCTCTTTCTTTCCTTCTTCTCTTTCCCTCTCTCGCTCTTTCTTTCCTTCTCTTTCCCTCTCTCTCGCTCTTTCTTTCCTTCTCTTTCCCTCTCTCTCGCTCTTTCTTTCCTTCTCTTTCCCTCTCTCTCGCTCTTTCTTTCCTTCTCTTTCCCTCTCTCGCGCTCTTTCTTTCCTTCTCTTTCCCTCTCTCTCGCTCTTTCTTTCCTTCTCTTTCCCTCTCTCTCGCTCTTTCTTTCCTTCTCTTTCCCTCTCTCTCGCTCTTGCTTTCCTTCTCTTTCTCTCTCTCGCTCTTTCTTTCCTTCTCTTTCTCTCTCTCGCTCTTTCTTTCCTTCTCTTTCTCTCTCTCGCTCTTTCTTTCCTTCTCTTTCTCTCTCTCGCTCTTTCTTTCCTTCGCTTCCTCTCCGGTCTTTCTGTCTTTTATCTCCAGAATTGTGAGCTCAGCAAAATATCTTGTGACCACTATCACTTGCAATAAAATAACTTCAGCTCCAATACTTGAACAAAGTTCATATAAATTAGAGTTGCCATACATCCAAGTTTTAGGGTTGCCAACCATCCATCCATCCCAAGTAATACCTTCTTTCTAGTAGGTGAAAGAACACAACGAAATTTGCGTGGTCAGACAGAA
>BLKR01010373.1:0-32500 GCA_011170035.1 Teleogryllus occipitalis | reverse complement strand
GCACAACCATGCATATACTGTCTCGTTGTCCTTAGAATGCCTTCTTGGAGCCAGGGTGCTTAGAAGGCCCTCATGTAGTACAAAGATGCAAGAACCATTGACGGAAGACAAGGGAAGTATCCATACCACCCTAGTTCAAATTTGAAATTAATATTTGGCATTATTTCCACTGCCATATTCTGTACGAGGTCACTAGTTACATTCTGCTGTACGAGTACTAAGCCAGAAATAGGCATATCATTGAGATTGGATTTTATTGAGAATTTTGAATGGTACAGAAGTTAATCGAAATAATACTTGCTTTGATCACACATTAAGTATCAATCCCCCGGATATGAATGTATGACCCTTGGAAAGTCTGAGTACTAGTTTTCTCATTGGCAGACTCGAGATATTTGTATCGATGTGATATGCTTTAGATTTCTCTGTGCCCTATTCACAATTGTTTTAGTAATAGAACACTTTTAAAAATTGAATTTGCAAGGTGGGTGTAGGCTGTTTTTTCACCTCCTGTACTAAAAAATTATAATTCTGTATGTTGCTTTTATAGCACACCAGGGAAGTCTCTCCACAGTGACACCTTGCTGGTGAGAGCACAGGCAACAGAAATTATGTTGGTAGCACAAGCTGCAGCTTGAAAACGTAAATTGTGTACTCACCACAATGACAATAGATGTTGGAAGTATTGTCCCCTTTACTTGTTACTCAGTGACGTGGTTGCTATCAACATACATGCAACTTTTAATAGGAGGCCCTGATTTGGCTCAGTGCAGAGAGACTTTCCTGGTGCACTGTATATGGAGCATGACAATGAGGGCATTGCAATATTTGTTGTTGCCTACTGACATCACAGTTCACGATGGTTGATAAATCTGCATGCACTGATTTACATTGTACATTTACATTTACATTGTACATTGTACATTGTACATTGTACATTGTACATTGTACATTAGTACATTTACCCATTGAATCTTGTAAATGATTCTATCTAAAATCAATTATATTTATTAGATGTATCATTAAATTTATGTTTCCTTTCTCCTCGTAGTATGTTTTATTTAATTACTAGAAAAATGTCCTATGTAAATAAAAAGAGGTTAAAAGAAAAGGTGGCCCAGAAACCCAGTTGACCCCCGCCCTCCCTTGTTTGTATTAGGCTACATACATCTATTGCAGTGTTCCTTTCCCATTAACAAGAGAATACACAAATGAAAACATGAGTACATGCAAATTCTCTATGACCAGAACACCACTACATTAAAAAAAAAAACTTCACTGCACTACTAGATCAACTATAAGTGTTTAAAATTCCCTTAAAACTCAAAAGAAGATGAATTAGTGTTTTAGGGCAAATATGCCCTTTATCATTTCTTCAAAGATTTTTATTATCCCAAAGAATTTTGTTCTAACTGACCAAGACTGGTTTTAAAGTACAGTTCACAAGTTTTTAAACCTCATAAGAAACTACACTTGATTTCTGCCAACACATTAACACATTTAATTTATTAGATAAATGTTATAAGATGCTGCCTTAATATCAAAATACTCAGCTTCTTACAATTGCTTATTGCAAGTCACACTATTGAAAAAACTTTCAAGAAACTTTTGACTAGTGCAAGAGATGAAAGACCATTTAAAATTTATTTTCCTCTGTAGCATAAGCCATCATATTGCACAGAGTAGCTAAAAAACAAATCATGACCATGATATTAGAATTCTCCAGTGATCAGCTGTCAAACAACATTATTGTCATACATAAAGGGTAACCTCAAAACAAAGAATTAGCAATGCATTTTAAAAACTTACTGTAAATCCCAACAGAGCCAAACAGTTGAGAAATGACCCCAACCAAGCTTTCGTACAACATGATAACGATTATGGAACAGGTCACCAATTCTGACAGGATGATATCCTCCTGCAAAAGAAGAAAATTGCAAATGAATTGGAATATGAGGAAAAAACTAAATGTACAATAAGACATGAAATGTTATGCAATAAATAACAAAAGAAAGCAAAAACAATTCGAATCGAACGTTAAGAAAGAGTCCAAATAATATCAATAAATATTTGTGAAAAACACAGGATTTTTTAAATACATAATTACAATATTGCATATTTAAGAATTTAAACATCAGAAGTTGGTTTAAAAGCATAGAAAGTACTATTGAATTTGTTAATGAAAGATGTGATGATAACTCTTAATTTCTTCTTCTATTGTTGAGAACTGCTATGCAATTGGAGCCACAGTCCATTGCTGTATATCAACAATTCTTGCATTGTGGTGCAATGAATTCGCCTGTCCAACAAGCATTACGTTCAAATATCTGATCAACGTTTCAAATGATTTTAAATCGTCATGCACACATTGCCGATTTGCAAAAGCATTATGGAAAAAGCTATGTGCTACAACAGCACATATTTTCTTGCATTATTTCTAGTTTTTTAATTTTTGAAAATGCAGAGTTCAGAGAAAACAAAATCTGTAGCATTTTTAGAAGTGTCTTTTGCTCTATCCATCAAAACAATTTGGAGCGATTTTTAAGAATTTTTAAAAATTGCATTATCTTCACATAGAAATTATGAGAAAACTATGAGGTTTTTCAAAAAATTGTGCATGAACATGTTTAAAAATCTAATATTTTAGAAAAGATTTCATTTACAAAAAAAATCTCTACCATCAATATTGTACAGTACAATATAGAAAGTTGGCAGAAAATGGGATCATCACTACTTTCTTTCACTGTCCTTTGCTACATAAGAGGAAACAATTTGAAGAAAATTGTAGGAGTCGTTTTTGAGAAAATAATTGTTCAAAAATTGGCAATATTTCACCCACAATTACACAAAAACTACAGACCTTAATTTTCGAAAAAAACAACAACATAATGTAACATCAACAACACATGCACCATTTTTAAGCATACTTTATGCTATCTGACGACAAAGTTTCATAAAAAAATTAGTAATTTTTGTGAAAAATTTGGAAGTGTCAAGGCTTCTTGTGAAGTACCCTCCAAAATGAAAATATCCTTTTCGAATTCGCAGGGTCTCGCGTTCAGTCAGATTGATTGGGGAGTATCAATTTTGGAGAAAATCGGCTGAACGTTCATGGTGCTGGCGTTAGCCAAGGATGGTCGGACATACACACATAGACTTACACATATTCCCCCGCCCTCGTAAAAACATCCATACAAGATTCCTTTGTTCAATTGCAAGAACAATATAAGTTGGCCAGAAACTTGTTGATGACGGCATTCCGGGATAGTATGCGTCTCTGCCCCAAAAACTTTTGGGACGAAGTACATAAAGATGTATGGGGCAAGCCATACAAGACGGTAATGGGCAAGTACATAAAGTCGCATAGCCAGTCTCCAACCAGCCCTAACATTCTTCGGAGAATCGTGAAGGCCTTATTCCCACATCACCGCGGCGAACATACGAAAACCATGCCACGTGATACAGAAATGATTCCACCAGTCACTGCGGATGAGCTACTGCTCGTAATATGCAGAATTAGTAATACCAAGGCCCCAGGGCAGGATTGTATCCCCAACATCGCCCTCAAGAATGCGACATCCACTCATAGTGAAGTCTTCGAGGATCCCTATGTTTCATGTCTTAGAGAAGGGATATTTCCTGAGAGATGGAAGAAACAACAACTGGTACTTCCAAAGAGGGAAAAAAACTCCTGAAGAGCCGGCGTCTTACCGGCCGCTGTGCATGCTCGATACTGCAGATAAGGTTTTCGAGCATATTAGCGCAAGATTGGAAGATGCACTAGAAAAAGGAGGACGACTCTCAGAGAACCAGTACTGCTTTTGCAACACTCGCTCACCTGCGACGCTGTTAAGCTTGTCGACACTGCCCGACAGGCCATTAGTGGGAGCGCTGAGGGTGGCAAGTGCGTTCTGCACCATCTCTAATGAAGAAGTTTGTGTCAGCCGGAATGATCTCAATACATTTATTTGGCGTCCCGTGAGCGGCAAAGGCGTTAAAGAAAGACGGGACGCGAAACTGCTTGGAACAACTTTTAGAATGGCAGCAGCAATGCAATACTTCATCCAAGGAAAGGTGGACCTACTGACTGAATGAATCTTATAGCTGAATCGTGGATCAGTCGAAAACACGAAGGGGTAAATTATTCTCACCCAACTTTAGACAAGACATGGATGCTTCAGAGCCTACCTTCACAGGTTCAAACTGGTTGGTACTCCGTAGTGTCCGGAGTGCGAACCTGCTGCGAGGACCCGAACACGTTTTTTCAGTGCCCAAGTTTCGATCCTCAACGACGAGTTACCGTTGAGAGGCTTGGGGTAGGGCTGATGAATCCAGAAAATCTAGTAGCTAATATGCTTGCTTCTGAAAATAGTTTGAAAGCGGGGTGTGAATTTGCACAAGAAGTATTGCTCGAATTGAGACGCCTGGAAAAAGCAAGGAGGGAAGAATCCTGATCCCACTCGACTAACACCAGAGTATATTAAATACGTCATGTGACTGAGTCACTATTCCACTCTCCGCAATGTAATGCCTATTGGCGGTTCCGCGGAGAGAATGGAGAAGGGAGGTTCGGTTTTGAGTGAGTAAAAAATCTCACACGCTGGGTAGTACGGCTAGTGTCTTTTGAAGATTTCCACCTACCTTCGTAAAAAAAAAAAAAAAAAAAAAACATACAGCGAACTCCCGGTCACAGCGAACTCCCGGTCACAGCGAACTCCCGGTCACAGCGAACTCCCGGTCACAGCGAACTCCCGGTCACAGCGAACTCAAGCCACTGGTCCCGTTTCACTTACATTACAAATAGGCATAAGAACATTCGGTCATAGTGAACTCAATCTAGGGTGTAGTGAACGCAGGAAACACAACATCCTGGAAATCTTTTTCATCCTGGAAAGTATATATTGCCTTAGAGACACAAATTTCAAACACTAGGTAGCTTGGAAAAATATCGTCGGCCAAAGGTCTTAATCGTAGAAGTCTCTCCTAAGGTGGAGGTAGCGAAGCCGGAATGGGGAGTTTACTGATGATCTTGTGCCACCCAGTTTCACTGCAGAAACTAAGTCCGTGTCCTGCGTGGGCTACAACTGGCAGCGCGACGCGCGACTTCAGTCGTGTTCTATGTAGGCGTCAGGAAGTTCGCGACAGCTCCACAGCCTAGCAACACCTGCCACGCCGAGCGGAAAAGTGATCAGTTCATTAGCCGCTTGCGCCGCGCGGCTACCCAAAGGGTCTTGTATGTTATGAAGTGAATAAACGGTCTTTCGGAGAAGCCGAGTGTTCCAATAATGCACGAGGCATTGAACGAAGTCAAGAGTGCATTACAATACTTAGAGACATTGGACAATGTAGAATCTAGTATGGAGAAAACACGAACACTGGAAAAAGGTTTAGAGAAAAACAACTATTGAGAAATGTATCAAACAGAAAATAATTGATTTTGGTAAAATAATTGATTTTGCAAAAATAAAGACATTGAACTTTTCAGTTTGTGTTGTTAATGCATTTTGCTTTATCTCTATTTGAAGAAAATAATTAAGTTAAGCCTACGTATCAAGAAAATAATTGGAATGTAAATAATAATTAATGTAGTGAATCAAAAATGTTAGTCTTCAAAAGTTCCCTACAACCAGAGTCGACTGTAGACGTTCTTTGTATAAATGTTCATTCAATTGTGTTTAAAAAATGTTTTTAGTAAGATATAAACAATTTTTATGGAGCAGTGCACTTCATCAAAAGCTGCCTCTGTACGGGGCACGTTGTCACTGAACTGGGGCCCGTTGTGACACAAAAAACTAGAATATCGTTATATTCAAATATAAGAAACGCCTCTACAATTCTAAGTAATATCGTTCGTGGGTTGCAATAGTGGCACTCAACCTCATAAAACCAGGTGTTGAGATCAATGAGTTTGAAGTTTTCGCCTTGTATTAAAATGCATCATTCTTGCAGTCACGCTTCTGCTATTTGTTGGTGGAATATTGTACTGTAAGCTACGCTGCTGTTGCTGCTGGAAGGTAGACCAATCTTCAATTCTGGAAAGTGCATTAACTCAAAATTAGTGTTTTTTGAATTGTGACACAATTGCATCCCACGAGCGATATATGCACTAACTTTTCTTTAATCTTCGTTATTTTCAACTTCCGAATGGCAGTGAATATACAGCATTTTAGTACAGTTTAAATGAGCCCATTTCTTACACGTTATACTCTCCACTCTTTGATGTTTGAAATGATCCTAAACGAACAAGGTATAGACTCTCTTCCCCATTTTCGGAGCTTTCGGATTTGTCGTTTTTTTTTTCTTCCTTCATATTAGATATATATCTTTCCTTAGAAACTTAGATTTTGACAGAAAGCCCCTTTTTCATTTTTCCTTCTTTTTTTTGTACAGGACTTTTCTCTAACTTTCTTTGTCGCTGTAATCGAATTCCTTCTAGGAGTGTTAGTTAAAATTGCAGATTTCGAAGTCTTTGTTCTCTTACGGTTATTCCTTCGAGGTTCTGGCTTAAGAAAATTCTGACTTCCAAACGATTAACAGCTGATGTACGCAACCTATATCTACATTAGAACAGTGACATTGTCCTCTCTATCATTAGCAGCTTGAACTATTGCTGAAGACGCCTATGCAATCTCATGGCCAGCGGGAAAAATTGTGTGTGTCGAAGAGCTTGTTTCATTTATAACACGGGGTGAAGTAATTTCTCGCTGGTTTAATTCGACATCATCATAGTTATCCAAAAGTGGACCATCTGTAACTGAGAACCATACAAAGTCTTCATTTATAAAAATATTCCCATTTAAGTCTCATATTCCAGTAGATCGAAATCCTGGATATTCTTTCTGCACCAGGTGGGGCCAATTTGACAATACCTGGGATGTCGTAAAATGAAACAGTGCTTCGAGGATGCTCTTTCATCCACTCTCACAGTCTCATGATTTTTATGGGCCATATACAGACATCTAAGGTCTGTAAACTGTAACTGATATGTAGTGGAAATGACACTAGAACTATCTCCTTTTCTTTGCAGGAATCCAAAACGTCTACATGAAGCGGAGAGGCGCGATTACCCAGCAGCACTAAAACTGCAGACTCTTTTGAACATCTCACATTCTTCACAAAATGCACCATAGAAAACAAAAAGACGGGGCCTATAATATATGTACTAGGATATGCAGTACCACAACAGCATATTGGACAATCCCGAATGAAGTATTCTTCAAAAAATCTACGCGGAAATACAAATATTGTTGAGATTGAATTTCCTACAGCGTTAACTCCGAAAACAACTGTTAGATTAGTGCCCCTTTCTGTTGAAGTCATTCCAACCACTCTTTCTTTACCCTTTCCTGCTATTATTTTTATGGGCTTTTGTACTGATCCTATTCCAATTTCATTTACGGTCCAATTGTGATTTGCATTGAAACCGTATTTTTTTCGAAAACAGTGGCTAAATTGTTGCAAAACATCTCAACATAGTGTTCATTGAAACTTGCGTTTTGAGTCAAACTAGTAGCGTCCGAAAAACGAAGAGAAATTTTAGGGTGTCGCTTCGTCATCCAATCACCACTTGCAGACGCCTTAGTTATCCAATTTTCTGGCATATGAATTTTGTTCGCCACGACAAAATCATATGCTAAGCTTCGTAATTCCGAAGAACTTGCACTATAAAATATTTTTGCCGATTGAACAGCACATTTACACTGTTCAAGTTCTTGTTGAGGAGTGAATAGCAAACATGGATTTTTATAATAATTTGCGGAACCCCTTTTGCATCAGGTCTTATCTTTTTTCTTCTTTATATATCTGCACAGTGACATTCGATTCACACTAAACATTTCAGCAGCTACCCTAAAACTACATCTTCCATATTCGACTTCCAAGGTGCTCTTTAGTAGATTAGAAGTGCACACCCAGTGCGCATTCAGGGCAGCTTTCGTGTTCCATTCGACCGCTAGGGCGCACCCGAGCAAAGAAGCGCATGTTCCATTCACACAATAGCATTGAACCAGGGCGCACTCGGGGATCTCTAAACTGCACTGACGATGTACTAATCGCGCACTTTTTCTTGATACTCCACAGCGGGGGGTGCGGGGAGAGGCGGGTTCTGCCTACGTCACGGCAGTGCAGGGCTGTCAACTGTATTGACAGAAAACTCGGCGTAATAACTCGCCTTGGACTAGATAGCTATGAGAAACAACGGAAGATTTTTTTTAATTCTGAAGAAATAATTAAGTTATAGAGATAATTGAGTAACAAGAAGGAACATGGTATGCATAGGTCGATAGAAAGAGAGACCGAAAACTAGGAAGTCCGCATTGGAAAGAAAGAAGGTGGGCAGCACTGCAAACTGAGCCGTGACGTTTCGAGTGGAGCTCATATTTTCTACCGGGCCGTGCTATGCCGGGCTGAGCGAGGACTAGGGAGCTCGAGGTTCAAGAAAAAGTGCGAGCATAGTAGTCAGTGCAGTCCAGTGCACCGGGCCATTTTGAGGTTAGGTACGGAAGTTATGCATGCTGATTTGGATTCGTGGTGAAATTGTGAAGGCATTTGAGGATCTCATGTCACGCAGGGATACTTCGAATGATGGATATTTTTTTGCAAGAAATGTCTTAAAATAATTTTTGTAACTTACGCGAAGTTCGGATTATCAGTTTGTGTTTTCCTAAAATTTAACCTTGAATAACTTCATGTTAACAAATCCCGTGCTATTTAGAAACCGAAGTGCAGGTATGCCTGAATTACGAAACGTTAATAAAGAGAAAATAAAATAGTGACCCTTACAAAATCATTCAAATATATGTGCCAAGAAATGTTTCTCGCACGCCCATACAAATACCAGCGGAAAAGCTCATGTTAATATTTTTATGGTTTTCAATAACCAAACAATTCTGCTGAAGCCTTTCGGTTCAAAATCTTGTGTATTATTTCGATCACTCGTAAATCTCGAAAAATGAAATTTCGACACATACGCATTTGAAGTTTTCGTGGTTTTTAAATAAAGGAATTACACGTTAATATTTTATGAAGTAAGAATTACCAAAAGACTTAATGAAAATTATAACAACGCTCATAATTCAAAATTATTATTTTTCGAGTTCCCTCAGTGACAGACCAAGAACAGCTGTCTATAACCTCACTGTGTGGCGCACACGCACTGACTCAGTTCCGGAATCCGTTTCATTCGTAGCTGCCCTTCATGCGTGTGGGGCAGCACTGTTGCGAAGCGATGACGTTTTTGCCCTGCACTAGGGTGGGTTTCAGTGCAACGAATGGAAAACTCTGTAACATTAATTTCCGTGTTTATTTCAAGTTATTTTGCCATTCACATAAACCAAAAACATCCAATTATTGCTGGAAAAGTAAAGTTTTCAATGATACTGAGTAGGTGAACATGCCTTAGACATTACTATGGTTGTCTGCAACAATCCGGTAAATATGTACTTCACTACGTGTAAAATGCAAAACGTTCGTAAATAAGCAAATCAAGCAACGGTTCCCGCAGCAACTCAAAGAGCACACTGAAGCAAATGTTTGAAACGTATCTGAAAACTATCACGAGCTGCGGTCTATTGGATCGGTCAGTAAACACGATGTCGCAACTTCCCCTGTCACAACTAGCCCCGATCTCACCCATATAGCAAAGTATGGTAAATAAAATTTTGCTGGTCTCATTTTCGGCGCATCTTGTATTTTCAAAATTTGCGAACAAAATAAATTAACACTGCAAAAATGCAATATTGATAGAGATGTTTCTGTAGCATGAAATTTGTTCTAAATAAGCAGTTGCTTCAAACATGTTATTTACAATTGATTTAAAACATGAGACTTTTAGCGTAATTTTATTATTTTTGAAATTGCATTTATGAAATTCCTGTGCTTCGTTTAACGAACTGTCACTGTCAGATTTCTTTGAACTCTTCTCTTTGTTGGACGGATATGGAACCATTACGAGGTATTGTTATAATTATTTATATATTACACAGGCCAACAACCAAAAAAATTTTTGGATACGTTTACCTAATTCGTATCGTTGTTAGGCTGCTGATTCCACAAATAGCATTAAAAATGCCGTATCACTCACCATTTGTTCACATTTGAATATTTTCTCTGTTTAGGTACGCAATTGCAGCTTTGAGTCTCTAGAAACGTATGACATGCAGGGAGTTAGAATGAGAAAGTATTAGAACGACGTAAAGGGTAGTACACGCTTTCGTAAAATATTTCTACATTGTGATCCCTTCCACTATCGCAAATCGATAGACGTGGCAGTTTCACAGTCCGAGTTGACAAGCAGTTCCGTGTTTGTTTTATTCCAGGCGCATGTGTTCGCATTGTTGCTATACTAGTTTAACAGGTAGTGCTCAGTCGTGAATAGTGGTGGTTGTAACAACAGTCCTAAAAGTTCTTGTTATATTTGTGGCGAATTTGTGATTAAATCACCAACGGAATATTAGACTTCGTTAGAAATATGTATTTTTCATATTTCGGAATTAAATGTGATCAGGACAAATTTTAGGCGCCATAGAATATCGTGAAAAGGGAGAAAGCACCCTTTAGATTTGTCATTCCAATGGTATGGAGGGAACCAAGGAATCATTCGGATGATTTCTACTTTTGTTGCATTGATTTACTGATTACAACTAAAAAAAAAAAAAAAATAAGGAATTCAATACCTTATCCTACTTTCTGCAATTCAGCCATTAGGCCATAGTCCGGATGTGCCCGTTCCTGAACTACCAGTGCTATTGCAACTGTTAAATCTGGATATGTCACGTGACGAATCGAGTGACGAGGTTCAGTGTCCCGTAAACAGTGTGGAACCTCAATTGTTAACTCAAACTGAGCTAAATTATTTGGTCAGAGATTTGGGCTCCATAAAGCAGAAAGCTGAACTGTTTGGCTCCAGACTAGCGGAAAAGAATTTGTTAGCAGCTGGAACTTCAGTTCATGTGTCAGAAGAGAGTTTACGAGCAGTTCTATTAAACAATGGTAACACCTACGCATTATTACCTGTCGCTCATTCGGCACACATGACGGAAAGTTATGAAAACCTCAGTGTAGTTTCAAAGAAAATAAACTACTCCGCTCATGGATGGATGTGTGGTGACTTAAAAATAACATGCCTGCATCTTGGCCTGCAAAGTAGTTTTACTAAATCCTAATGTTTCCTATGTGAATGGAATAGTAGGGCACGCGATCACCATTGTTCTAGAAAAAAATGACCTGTAAGAAAATCTTTACAGCCAGAAGAAAAGAACATTCTACGGGAAAATCTGGTAGATGAACAAGATTCAGCTGACTCCATTGCACATACAATTAGGACTCGTGAAACAATTTGTAAAGGCCTTACCTAAAGAGGGACAATGTTTCAAATAACTTTGTCAAAAGGTTCCGAAATTGTCTGAAGCAAAATTAAAAGAGGGTATCTTCGTTGGACCACATATTAGAAAAAGGTTTGATTCTCAATTTGAACTAAACATGACAGTAAACGGAAAAGAAACGTGGATAGCATTTAAACATGTCGTAAATAAGTTCCTAGGCAACAAAATAACCCAGACTTATCAAGCGATTCTTGCCAATATGCTGGATGCCTTAAGGTTCACTACCTGGATACCTCAAGATTCACTTTTTGAATATTTACAATTCTTTTCGGACGATTTAGGTGGTGTAAGTGAAGAACAAGGTGAGCGTTTTCATCACCTAAAAGCGATGGAAAAACATTACCAGGGATGCGGGAATACCATCGTGATGGGAGATTTCTGTTCATCACTTCACCCAGAGAGTCAGCAAATGGTGCATAGGAGGAAAAAGCTTATCAATTGGTCAGTGTCTTGGTGTGAGTATCCAACTCTGTAGTCACTG
This sequence comes from Teleogryllus occipitalis, assembly GCA_011170035.1. Classification (NCBI taxonomy): domain Eukaryota; kingdom Metazoa; phylum Arthropoda; class Insecta; order Orthoptera; family Gryllidae; genus Teleogryllus; species Teleogryllus occipitalis. The sequence goes on along the minus strand of BLKR01010373.1, from coordinate 20,638 downwards.
CCGCAAAACTCTCGTTAGATTTAAAAACAGATGAATGGAGGAAAGATGGCGGCCGTGGCTCTCATAAAATTAGTACCCGTTTTTAAGGCTCAGTAGCAATGTTTTTGTTTTCAAGAGAGCTATGTTGTGCAGCTTTGCGTGTTTTTGTTTACACGCTCTTCGTAGGTGAATTTTTGGATGGTAGACGAGAGTTGTGGGGCTCAGGAAGGCGAGGAAATTCTGTTTCATAATCTAAAACACACTTTTTTGAGTTGTGACTGGATGTCGTTTTTGTCTTTTGTGCAGTCACGGGTGCACATTTTGGAGGATTCGCATTGTTGCCGATTTGTCCAACTGTGAGTGTACAAAACATCTTCTATCCTTCGGAAATGTTGATCTAAGTTCAGGGTGCCCACTTATTTCCCGGAACAAATTTCGTGAATTTATCTCGGTTTTCAGTGAATGTTTTATTCTACACTGATCCGATTTGTATAGTATTTGAATTTTTTTAAAAGAATATTAAAGAAAGCCTGATACTAATTTCTCAGCTCTCCGATTTCACCGTGATAAAATTTTTTTTTTTTAATTCTCAAAGAAAGGAGTATTTTTTGCTGGACTTATTTTTTAAGAAATAAAATCTAGTTATATATACGTCTCCAATTTCTTTCCGACTTCTAACGATTCTTCTACAAATTCCCCGATTTTTCCCTAACTTTTTCAGAGCAATGAAATTCCATGATTTTTCCGCTTTTCCATATTTTCCAGAAAGTGGTCATCCTGAAATTATTATTTATATGTGTGAAGGCTTTCACAAGATCGACTATGAGGGTGCACAATAAGAAAAGTTGAGCGAGCAGTAGCCATGTCACAAATGCGTTTTTAAGTACGAGATAAAATCATCCCTAAATACAAACATGGCCTGGGTAAAGGCCAATCTACAATTTCTGGAAAAATAAACGTAAAAATTGGAGATCATTTCCTTTTATTGAAGGAATTCAATTTGATTTATAATGTCATTCTAATATTTTTTTATTTTACGTACGAACTGTCCCGAACTGCAGATTTTAATCTTTTTGTATTACTAACACAATAGTTACATACCCTCGGCTCTACTCCTACCACTAGAAGCAAAAGGAGAGCTCAACAAAACGTGAGCAGAATGAGGCTACATTTATGTCCAGAAGCAAACCAAGGGGCCATCTCGGTATTTACTCAATGGACCAGGGAAACTGAGAAACCAACTGATCGAGATCGAGGTCATTGACCCGGAAGGTGAAGTATTTACTCGTTAAGCCGTTTAAAAAAATATACAACACAAATGTAAACTAATATATTATACATCATTGTTAAAATAAATATTCTTGTTCTTGGTCAGTATAGTCTCTAATTGTTTAGAAGCAGATATGAAGCAGAAAAGAGTTTATTTTTAACATAATATTGTGAACTGATTTTAATTGTTTATTGTCATCTGGCAATGTTTTGCAATTGAAATGATTGAAGGCGTTGTCACTGTCAACAATAGTATTTATTTTAAAAATAGCAGCTTTCGATGGCTTAGCCATCATCATCAGTCTTCTGGTACAAGAAAAATATAAAATTACAATTAACATAGTTACCTAATTTTAAAAACATCTTAAGAAATGAAAGGAGAAGAATTAAAGAAAAGAAAAAGAAAGAATGAAAGAAAGAAAGGGGGGCGGAGAGTTAGATCTTTATAATATAAATTATTTATTTATATTATATTATTTATAATATAAATTATATAAATTATATAAAGATCTAACTGAACTGTTGATATTGACGCCTGATGAATGTGATTTCTACGAAGTGTGTTGTCATTATAAATATCAGTATTGCACGAAAATATGTTCCCAATGCTAAGTCAGTTTTGACAAAAACAACATATTCGTAAATAAATAGGCAATGCAGTTGTAACATGCTAGGGTGAATTAAGAGAAGTTCCCAGATGGTCATTAGATACTTAAAAATATACTTCATTTATCGTCAAAGGTATGTACTATTCGGAAACGAAATTGTCCACAAAAAATAAACGCGTTTTTTTTAACTTTGCAAACATCGTCCACGTGAATCTAAGAATGAGCGATTCAAGCAACGCTTTTTGAGACCGCAAAGAAAACAAAAATGATTGAAATAACGTTCTCGAGCTAGCGATTGTGCTGAAATGTCTTCAAAACCATATTTCATATTTCACAATTCTACCATTATGGACAGATTTTGGGCCATTTTGAATCAGTGTGCGCCACCGTAAAATTAACTTGGTAGCCAGTATTCTGGCACATCTCGACCAGGTGTAGGCGGACGATACATGCGACAATGTTCCGAGGAAGTAAGGGGTCAGCCACCACGTCTCATCAGGGGCAAGGCGCGAGTTGTCGCGACCATGCACGATTTGAATGTCGTTCGCCGACGATTGCATTTCCGTGCACGCCTCGAGTGAACTCCGATCGTGCGAGAGGAACCTGCTGAGGTGGCTGCTGGAAGAAAGACGGGATAGGCAGCCGCCATCTTGCTCTTTCCGCCGAGCCGGGCCAGCCGAACACCTGCGAGCGGGAATTCTAGTCTCCCTGCCACCAGTAGGGATGACAAAAAATGTTTTTCAACATCGATGTTTTCCACCAGAAACATCGATATATGGACATCGATATATGGACATCGATATATGGACATCGATATTTTGCTTTTGATGTTTTCTTCACATCGATATTTTGTTGCAAAAACATCTATGTTTTTTTTAAATTTTAATATATTCTTTTTAATAAAGGGGTTTAAGCGCGTTGTAGAGAAGCAGCAATCCACAGCAATATCGTTGTTTTGCGTCATTCTCGTTATCACGCTGCACATTTCGCCTGTGCAATCTGAGGAAGTTTGGGAATAGCTCGTGTTATGAATGTATGTTATCGCCAGGCGTGTCATTGCCTGAATCGACAGTGAAATACGAAATCGATAGCAAAACACGATGTTCTTTATTGCTAATTTTATTCCTTACATTCGATAATTGTTACTTACTTCTATCAAGCTGTTAACCAAACAATAAAACATTTCCCTTGTACGTACTGTAATTAAAAATATATAGGGAAATAGCACGTTTAATAGTCTATAATTAAAATATCGATGTTTTCATCCACATCGAAACTCATTTAGCGGTGTATCGACACATCGATGTATCGATGTTTTGGTAAAATTTGCCATCACTAGCCGCCAGGACCGCAGAACCAAGCCATAAGGAACTCGCAACTTAGGAGGGCCTTCAAATGGATCCCTTCTGAGTGCAACCGAGAAGTATAAGTTTTATTGTAAGACGAACTGTGAGCGAAGATGTGTGTCAACATTGTAATAGCGTGCAATTTCCCTTTCTTTTGTTTTCTTAATTTAGTCAAAAACTAGCGTATTATTTTCAATTTCTTCTAGATTTTGATCGTTAAATTCACTTTTAAATTAAATTCTCTCTTTATAATTTTATGCAACCCCTATCTTCTCCTTCTTGCCCTGGGAACTGGGAAAATTTGGGCAAAAGCTGGTAAAAGAGGGTTTTGTTCAATTAGCGCACCGGCGCTGAGATACGAACTCATATACACAAACGACAGGTAAATGAACGTCAAACTACTGTGGTATTAAAATTATAGTAAGAAATGAAATTTTTGGAAATAAATGCAACACAACAATGAAAATGTCCATTTTGAAAAAATCATAAAAACACACATATATTCAATCACCCGCTGGCAAGCAGCATTAATCCACCGCCAACCATATACTATTTTAGGCCACTGAATAAAACAATCATTCAACAACAAAATGCTAATGCTAATAATAATAATAATAATAATAATAATAATAATAATAATAATAATAATAATAGACAATAGTTTCAAAGCATATATGAAGCATTAAAGTAACACACACTGTTAACGCGTAATTAACTAGTGCTTCAATACCACTTACTTTCTCAGATTATTTGTAAAGGTTACGCAAGACACTTTCTACATGAATTCGCCTTCCAGGTGAATTACGTTTATGTCATGCATTGAAAACCGCATTCAAGAATGCGTGTTACCGTTAAACACACAAGGTAAGGTTAGGTAAAGTGTCGATCTATATTATTGATAATATATCTATTAGTTTATTTTTACTTTTGTATTAATTTTCGTATACCTAACATGTTTATATAATTTCTAAGGACGTTTAAAAAATTATATGCTTTGATCGCAATCTGAAATTTCAGAACGTTGACTGTGATGGAAATGTATAGATAACAATAATTTTTAATTTACAAACATGAACAAATTTAGGTTATTGTAACTTTTACATTTATGATTAGCAATATTGTTACCTCATCCAATAATCAATATTTTTTATCTAAAAGTGCAGAATCTTACACTTTGTGAAAAATATGTACCCTATTAAAAAAAGGTATTATTTGAAGAAAACAATTTCGAATTTACACACCAGTAAGTTTTGAAATTTCCAGCGAATTCTTTTTTCCGTGAAAATTTAGATTGTATAATGGTTTTGTCAACAAACTCGAAAATCGAAGATTACGTATTTTGGGAATTTCAGAAACCTTTTCTTTGAACTATTTACTATTAGGAGAAACAGTTTTGTTATATTAGAATAGATTTTCACGTGAGATTTCCATTTTTTCTGAAGGTTCTAATATGCTTAGAAATTTTACTAATTTTGTGTATAAATGAAAACGAGGTGAAAGGTCAAACATATGATCTAAATATGATGCTTCTCAGTTTTTATACATCACTGTGAACAAGTCAAAAAATTTGTAGACCAATCAAAGGGGTCATGCTTCTCTCGGCCGATTTCACGAATTACACATGTATATTTATACTATGTATGTAGTAGATGTAGTCGTAATTTCTTTTCATACGTTGCATTGTAAATTGTGTTTACCCTGTAATAGTCTTTGTATTGTAAATCTGCTTAGTAGGCTTGCCACCTGGTAAGCGGCCCATTTTGGAGCCGTGTTGGACGTAATTTCATTCGAGGAATAGTCCCTTTAAATACCACCCGTGCTTCGGTTGATTGAGTTTAGGGGCGCTTCAACAGCTAAGGTCATTGGCGCCCGCGTCAAATTATTTTGAGACCAGTACGCACTGTTGTTGCAGGGCGAAGCTAAAAAATTAAAATTTTTCATGGAAAGCAACAATAAAACTGAAAAGGAACGTGTCATAATAAACGAGGGTTTGGCAGAAAAGATCCAGATAATTACTTTAAAATTTCGAACTATATACCAAATAAATCGCATTATCTTCTCTCAGATAAGGTTGTAAAAGTTAGTCTCTAGTAAAAAGCTAAAAAGCTTGCAGAGAAAAGATTTCGTCATTTCTAAGAATGGGTGCCTTCGCAGGCTTTCTATTTATTTATTTTCTTGTTTTTATTTCCTTATTTATTTATTTTACGTCAAAAAACAGTTAAAACTGCGTAGGACGTGCCATGGGAAAAAGTAAATTGTGTGCACATTTTCAAAATTCTGTGATCCCTACACTAAGTCATATACTTCTTGAATTTTGAATTAAAAAAAGCTCCCGTGTAATAAAATCTATTTTCAAGGATAAATAAGCAATAAATTTTGGGCTCTTATCCATGTTGTCCTTCGGAGTAATACTTCGTGCCGCGAATTTCTCTTGCAAGAGTGCAAGAGAAGATGCTCTACGGTAAGATCTATTTTACAGAATTCGCATATAGAGGTGGGTCCCCGCTGAGGGGATATCCGTAGGAAAAATGGCAGTGACCGATCCGAAGGCGTGTTAAAATGATCCCCTCGCGCCTAGCATCACGAGATGAAGACAAAGAATCTATGTAATCCTTGACTCTCATGATCTTAAAATCTGAGTTCTGCCACTCAGCCATTCACTGAGAAAAGAGCGTTTGATAAAGAGTGTAGTGGGGACAGTAAAGACGTCTGTCCTTTCTTCGTAGCGTACTTTGCTGCCTGGTCAGTTATTTCGTTTCTCCTTATTCCCACAAGGCCAGGGACCCAACAGATATAACGGCGAACCAATAAATGATGGATTTGGTGTTGGATGGTCATTTTCAGAGGGTCACAAGACGAGAAGGAAGAGATGGATTCTAGAGATTTTTTGGAATCGCCGCAGATCACCATTCGCCCTTAATATTCCCATCGTTTCAGCAAACGTAAGTGCCTCCAAGAGCGCATATTAATCTGCAGAACAGACGCTGCACGAAGAGTAATCAAAAACTTGCGTGACACTCGGGTGACACTACGGCAATCGAAGGCAAATACTACTTTGCCGTATTGGAAGAAACCATCAGTGTTCATGAAGTAATAGCCAGGAAACAGATTTTATCGCCTGAATTTCCGTTAGGATTGTACTGCGGGGAGTTGAGAATTTAGGGAAGTTAGACAATCTAAGGTCTATTATCGGCCGGTGAAGTTTCCAAAGGGAAACAAGGTTTCGGAGGGGTTTCATAGGATTGGGCAGTTTTATATTCAACTTCTATAAAAGCACACGGACACGGATTCCCAGTGGACGGTGTAACGATGGTCTAAGTGCATACGAAGTCAAATGGGTTGGGTGGAGGACTGCTTGGCGTGAAGGAGTGGATAATTTCGCGCCATGTGAGTCAATCAAAATATATCGCCTTTGACTCAGAGATGGTTCTCCAGCATCGGCCATGAGGCATTCGATGCGACTCGTGCGGTAGGCCCCTGTACTGATCCTTATACCGGCATTGTACATGGTATTTAATGGCAGGAGGTTTGATGGAGACGCTGACCCATACCCTACGCATTCATAACCCAAAACAGGGCGGATAAGCGTCCTATACAAACGCAAGAGATGCACACGGCCCCAAGAACTACCAGTGAGAGTGCGAAGGAGATTTCAAGGTGACACACATCGGCTCTGTAATTTACGGATGTGTTTTCGCCAGGTTAAGCTCTTGTCGAATATAAGCGAGGAGAGTTGCGGATTCAACAAATGGAAGCTCATGATCCGCAAGAAAAGGTAAGAATGAATATGGAGGTGATGAATACTGCAGAAGAGCATGCAGTTGTCTTTGAGGTGGAGAACTTGAATCCTCTTTCATCGCTCCATTCCTGTAATTTGTTGAGGACAGGTTGTAATTGCCTCTCAATAACTTGCATGCTCTTGGAAACCTGGCAAAGTCGTCAACGAACAGTGATACCTTCACAGGCTCCCGGATTACTGATGCAATAATATTGGTAGCAATGGCAGAGTGACGCTCAGAATCGATCCCTGGGGAATACCGTTTTCTAACTGGTGACTTGACGATAACGTGTCACCAAGGCGGACGCAGAAAGATCATGACGAAAGAAAACCTACTAGAAACAAAGGGAGCCGTCCCTTAAGGCCCTCAGAGTAAGGTGCGCAGAATGCCGTACCTCCAGGTGGTGTCATACGCTTTCTCTATATCAAAGAAAATTGCTACCAGGTGTTTACGTAGCATGAAAGTAGTGGAAATCTGTGGGGCAAGGGTGACTAAATGGTCCATGGTTGACATGTAAATAGAATTCTTTATTCCAGGAGCCAGACCAGACGTGTGTTTACCATTCGATCTAACAGCTTGCACACACAGCTTGTGAGCGAGATCGGTCGGTAACTTGACGGGGTTGTTCTTTTTCCTTCTTTAGAGATTTGAAGAACAATGGCTTCACGCCAAATCCTTGGTACGGAATGTTACACCCAAATCTTGTTGAAAATGCGGAGGAGAAAATAACGAGCGTTTTCAGGTAGGTGTTTCAACTTTTGATTTTGTATCTGGTCTGGTCCTGGAGTTGAATCTATCGCACAAACGAAGGCACAGGAAAATTCATCCATGGAGAAAAGAGCATTGTAATCTTCCTTCACGCGACTCGATAAATCTAATTTGCAGTGTTCTATTCTTATTTTGGTGTTTTGAAAGCAAGGAGGATAGCGTACGGAGCTGGAGATATGCTCATAGTGAGAAACCAATTTTTCGGCTATATCTTCTGGAGAGGTGAGAAGATTGCCGTTTACCAGAAGCCCTGAGTCAGACGGCGAAGGATGTCTTCCACCTATCTTTCGAAACTTTCGCCACACTACTTTAGGGGGCGTACGGCAAGTGTGTGATGAAATATAAGCTCACTAGAACGCAGTGAGAGCTAATTAACCATACATTAATATAATTTCATGTATGGTTAATTAGCTCTGGCTCGGGATCTTTTATAATTTATCAGATTATTCATGGTGGGGAACCTAAGCTTTGCCAATGCCTACTTTCGATCACCCACCGCGGTGACAGTCGGTATTCCACCATGGCACAGGAGGACAGGGCGAACCGACGACTTCGGGATGGTAATAGAGACCGCATGAAGAACGGCATCAGTAAAATGGGCAACCATAGCATCGATATAGTTCGGGCAGTTTTCCGATATCCGTATTTTTTTCTCGAATGTTTCCCAATCACCTCGGTGGATTAGTCAGCAAGGAGGGCGGGCAACGTTCGGGTCGGGAATATCGAAGTTGACCAGAATGGGGAAGTGGTCACTGTCATGCAGGTCGCCAAACACATTCCGCTAAAATATTATAGAGAGGGAATACCGAGAGCCCGATCTACGGGCGAGGAAGTGTTTGCATTCACGGAGAAGTGTGTGTTTTCGCCAGTATTCAGACGAATTACGTTCTGGTTGTCAATAATATTTTCAAGAACATTGCCTCTCGGGCACGACCTTGTGCCCCCCCCCCTCCGGCTGGATTGTGGGCGTTAAATTCCCCTCTCAATAAGAAAAGGGGCGGACAACTGAGAAAACACATCTTCCGTTCTTGTGAAACGACTTGTCCACGCGGAATATAGACGTTGCAATAGTGATAGAAATAGTGCGGAAATTCACACGAACGCAAGATATCTGAAGAGTGGTTCGTACGTCTATTTCTTCGGACAGCAGGGAGTCTTTGACAATGTGGCGACACCGTCATGGACACGGAGGCTATCATCAATGTCTTGCCTGTAACAAGAGCCACGAAGAGAGAGGAAGCGTTCAGGAAGGTGTTGTGTTTCCTTCACGCAGATAACCACGGGGGTATGCAGAGACATTATCAATTTAATTCATCTAAACGATTACGAAAGACATTGAGGTTCCACGAAAGGAGAGCCATAATTTCTAGGTGTTAAGTTTCTTTGCTTCAAAGGGAGTCAGTAGGAATCGGGTTTCTATTTCTTCTTTTTCCTTCTCTGTTGGAGAGTGATGCACGAGTTCACGTGGGGCTCCTCGTTCCCTGCAGAGTCGTCTTCACTACTGCAGCTGATTCGGTGGTATAACGGTCAGCATACCGGACTGTTGTCCATGAGTTTGCGTGTTCAAATCCGATCGAAGTCGTGGATTTTTAAGGGCGAAAAAAATCCTTCGTACGCCTTCCTTCGGAGGGGAAGTAAATCCGGATGTCCCATGTAGTAGATTTACTGCATGTGAAAGAACCTCAAGCCTAAAAGAAGCCTCTGAGCAAAATTGAGATCCGCCTGTTTCGTCGCCCACGATAATACCTTTCTCCGTTACGTGGTGAAAGGTGCGTAACGAAATTTGCGTGGTTAGACGGAAGAGCGGGCCTGATAGCCCTAGTCTCGCCACGTAAAATAAGGCATTAACTAACTAAACTAACTGCTAGAGGGAGTTTATATGTTGGAAGAAAACTGTCTTTTGATACAGGCGACCTGGATCTAGAAATGGGGCCCGTTGGCCTCGGTTTCTCAGCTTCATGCCTTTGCGTGTTTGTCGAAACATTTACAGTTTTCGTTTCCTTCTTTGCTTCAGATGGGACAGGATATCTGGTATCTGCATCTCCGCCGATGTCTTCAAAGGACACCTAACAGGCAGCATCGCGCACAGATGAAGCTTTCGGTGTCTGGGTTCCGGAATTTAATTTATTCTGTTGACCCACGGTGTCAGCGAAACTTCAGAACATGTTCACTGAGTTTCGCGTCTGGTACCGACGCCAAGTCTCAGGAAAGGACACTGTCAGTTACTCTTGATTTTTTTGGATCATCTCCGTTACGCCCTGACTCTTAAAAAAGATAGAAGTTCCTCTTCAGTTTCACTCGATATCGTGGTTGACCACTCCCTTACAAAGGTGAAGGGTAGGCCGAGTGGGCACTTCCACCTGGAGGCCGGCAATCTGCTTAGTTTTAGCTAATTTCTCGATCTGCTAGTCGATGCGTGCTTCAATGTGTGATATCACTTTTGTCGCACGACCGCTTCAAGCTCCCCGAAATTCTTTTGGATTTCTCGCCCAAGACGAACAGCGCTCAAACCCTTGAATGTTTTTCTTCAACGCACGACATAAGAAGAAATCGTGGTTTCTTCGGTTTATCCTCTTCTCTAGCGAAAAAGCTATTCAAATCAACGGTTTTTTCACATCGTCGTCCTTACGGAAGAGGACAGGAGTGGAGGTTGAGTATCCATACGATGGATGGTGATTCATCTCCGCGCTCCCCACCCACTACGAAGTCCAACAAGGGGACACCCCACTGGGGTGCCAAGGTAGACATGGATATATAGGGGGAGGATGTCACAGAGCTACACCGCCGTGAATCACCCCTCTCTCCCTGGAGTTCAATGTAAAACTTAGTCCGAGCCAATTGATCGGGTTAGCGCCCGACTGCCCGTCTAGAAGAGTCCGAGGCTAAAAGAAGTGTATTAGGACCTAAAAGGTACAGAGACCTCCCCTCCGTCGCCACGGCTCACCGTAATCGCATGGCGAACATGGCTATAGCGGGTCTACCCACAAGAAACCAGCGTCAAGGCGACAGTCGGGAACACACACACACACACACAAATCCCTTAACTCTCAGGTCACCCATTCCCTTCGGCACGGGTCGCCATGCACGGCAAACACATGGATGGGCATTCGGCATACAGAGAAGGCCAGTGAGGAAGATAAAAGAGTGAAAAGAATATGGGCGACATGAAATGAGAAGCAACAAGCTGAAAAATGAAGAAAGGAACCCTTGCGGGCCTTCTCTGCCTACCCCCGTCAGGACGTGGACCAACCCGCCTCGCCGGGCTGAGCTAGCAAAAAATATAAATAGAAGTATAATTCCTAAAGGGGATATTAGTATTTGTATTATAATGATTGAAGTTGATAAAGGGAAAGAGGATGTTATTTCAATATTTTTTTACTAAAGTGAAACAAAATAATACGAAGTAAATAAGGTTTCACGAGTATAAAAAGCTGCATTACTGACGAATATTTCTCTGTATTCTCATTCAGTAAAGTGAAGTATTTAAAAATAGTAAATATTAAATATGAATTGCTTAAACCAGATTATTTGAAAAATGGAGAACTGTACATGTAGAAATGAAGAATGTTCAAATAGAAAATTTATTAATTTCTTTAAAATGTCCATAATAAAAAGAAAAGAGTCACGGGATTCAAATAGCGCCATGATGATACTTCTTCCTTCTTCCTAGGGCTTTTATCCAGCCGACAGCCGGTTGCCCTTTAAGTCCCGAAGGGACGCATATTCGACCGTACACTAGACAAACACTCTTGCGGGCTCCTCTGATCTGGGGTCAGCAGAACGCGAGGCCCTCCGCGACAACACACACACAAAGTCAAGGGACAAACAGCCATGCCCAAGGCGGGACTCGAACCCGCGACCCTTCGGACCGAAGCGCTGAGTCGGTACTCGCTCTTAGCCACCTCGGCCATCCAGGTCGGCGTCATGATGATACTTACGAAACAAATATTCACAACGCCACTTGGTTCAAGGGATGGAAGCCATTTCGGATGCAGCACGCAACATTTTACCATGTTTAAACACGCTCCCACTTACACTTACCGCGACAATAGTCCCGAGGATCCTCTTGTTCGTCATCGTCGGAGCCCAGGATTTCATCTTCCTCGTCGACGGCGATGCCTGACGAGAACGTCTGCCTCGGCTCAGACCTAGCACAACAAACAAACAATTTGGATGTCACTTGGACCAATTTAAAGCACACCAACTGTGAGGCTTCTAAAATGAAATGGAAAAGAGGTAAAAATAGTGGAGAAGACAGAAAACAAGGCTGAGCACAAATACAATATATCAACAGTTATCACACAATTATTTTATTTAAACTCTATTTTACTTTTTCTTAACATAATTTATATGAATTCCAAAATAATTTCATCTTAACTTTTTTATTTTACTAATATTTCATTTACCTCTTTCGGTTATTACACTTTGTAAATTTGTAATTTCAAATATTGATTATATATACACGAGACCGCCGAAGAGTATATACCGCAATGTTTACGAGGAGCCGCTGTTCAATTAGGTAGTAGTACCGTCTAGCCAGTGATGGATCCCGGGTTAGGGGATTAAAGGGAATATCCCCTCCCTCCCCCCACACACAAATCGAACAAGACAGTAAAGTAATTTTCTGTAAAATATATTTGTTACTTTTCGATCGATTAACGAACGTGTTGTTTCAAACATAAGCACGCACGGGGTTGAAATTACTTTTGTTCACAAAAATCCGCTGATCTTTGACTCCCAGTACGCAGTGAGCAAGGGTGTGGGGAGTTTGAAAATTCATGACGAAGATATGGTGGACATAGAAGCGCAGCGGCATTTTATTTGATTTGCGAGAAAGATAATTCCGTAGGCTATATTGCAAACGCGCATCTGAAATGTTCCGTTTCGAGGTGTAAATGTATGAAAATGTAACGGAATATACAGTAATAGCTAAAATATGTAATTATACCATAATATGTAAAATAAAAATAGTTATAATTCTTTCAGCATATCTTGTAAACTCTAAAAAAAATTATTGAATGCAGGTATCTAGTTCCTGTAAAAACTTTCAATTACATGGAAATCCGTTCCCTGCTAATAACTGAACTGAGGAAACCAACGAACAGGTAAAATCAATCCATTCAGAAAAAAATTGTTTCCTTTAATTCTACAATTGAAATCCCTTTAAAATATTTCAATACTTTTATCTAAATTTATTATAATATATTCTACATAAAACTAATGTGTTTCTTCCATTTCGATACTTTTGATTAGTTTTTCTGTCCTATATGAAATCCAGAAACATTTTGCAGGGTAGCAGAAATTTATACCCTTACTGCATGATGTAACTCGGTAGCAACAATTTAGTTTTGTGTATTTCACGAGCAATATTTACTTTTGAATTTTTATTATTTTTTCCCATAATTAAAATAGGTAAATACATGTAATGAAGTATAATTATTGCAAGTAAAAATAAAAAAAATCATACAATAAAGGTTTAAAGCAAGTTCAGTGCCATCAGTGCATTTGATTCCCTTCTATTGATATTACACTTTTGGTTATAGTACTTTATGAAACGATGATGTAATGATGGGTATTAATACAAGAGTGTGATATTACGATACGAGCGAGGAACGAGCGAGTACCGTAAACTTCACACCATACCCATTATATCCAGTGTCACAGTACTTTCTCTACGACTTTTATCAATTAAACTTTTACACTGAATCGTATCGTAGCAGTTCACAAGCAGGATTCAGCCAAGGTCACCTAGCGGACAGCTCCCTAACCATACCGCCGGTGGCTGCGGTACCAGTCCGCCTGCGAGGGAGCAGTGCGCTAGCCCACAGGATGAAAAGGAAATTACGATTCAATTTATTTTAAAAAATATCACACGAAAAATACTAATAATAATAATAGAAATTAAAACAGACAAGCAACAAATGCCATTTTGGCGTACACAATCGAACGAAACATTTATTAGAATGACTCTCAATGACTAATGAAGTGTCAATACTTGGCTTGTTAACTCCTCTGTAATTGATGAAGAACCTGTATCATAATGAAATCTACAGCGTAATGAGAATCATGCAACCGCTTGCAGCCATCAAAGGACAGCAATCTTGGGACAATGGGAGTAGAAAATAGTAATTACGAGGCGTAGTTTATCATGTACGTTTAATTCATTGTATTCGGGCATGGCAAGTTTTGGCCATTTCTGCTACAAAATTTGTAAAATATGTAAGTTTTAATTTATATAATATAAAAATATAATTTGTGATTTCTGTGAACAAATTAAACAACAGAAATAAAAAATACGAATAGAAATTAGAGAATTATAAAAGGACAGACAGACAGACGAAAGGACACACAGACAGCGAGACAGACGAAAGGACACACAGACAGCGAGACAGACGAAAGGACACACAGACAGCGAGACAGACGAAAGGACACACAGACAGCGAGACAGACGAAAGGACACACAGACAGCGAGACAGACGAAAGGACAGACAGACAGCGAGACAGACTAAAGGACAGACAGACAGCGAGACAGACGAAAGGACAGACAGAGACACAGACGAAAGGACAGACAGAGACACAGACGAAAGGACAGACAGAGACACAGACGAAAGGACAGACAGAGACACAGACGAAAGGACAGACAGAGACACAGACGAAAGGACAGACAAAGACACAGACGAAAGGACAGACAGAGAGACAGACGAAAGGACAGACAGGACAGAGTAGACAGACGAAAGGACAGACAGGACAGAGTAGACAGACGAAAAGACAGACAGGACAGAGTAGACAGACGAAAGGACAGACAGGACAGTAGACAGACGACAGGACAGTAGACAGACGAAAGGACAGACAGGACAGTAGACAGACGAGACAGACAGGACAGAGTAGACAGACGAGACAGACAGGACAGTAGACAGACGAGACAGACAGGACAGAGTAGACAGACGAGACAGACAGGACAGAGTAGACAGACGAGACAGACAGGACAGAGTAGACAGACGAGACAGACAGGACAGGACAGGACACGACACGACAGAACAGAAGGACGGAATTACGCTGTATCGTCTCTTTTTCAAAAAATTGTACACGACTATTCTGAACGACCGAAGTTTCAAGAACAGATTCATTACAAAAAAATCTGTACCTTGAATATTGTACTAAGACGCTATAAGATTGGTTTTTTTGCTGATATATTTCCTTTCAGCAAGTGCTAAACATATTGAAAGATATGAGGGGAAAATTGTAAATTAATTACCAAGCGTATCTACACTAAGATGTTTTTGGTGCCTTCTGAAAAATCTTGAATTTTTGACTAGTTTGGTTCTTGTAGGAAACCCTTCAAACTCTCCAAAATTTAGCCCAGCCTTTGTTAATACGTAAATCTACTAAAAAAGTATTCTTTAAAGAATAAATGTTTCGTAATATTGTCTTGTTTGGAGCACGAAAACCATTTTACAAGAAATATGCCTTTAACTTTTTACTTCTCACATACAGTACATTGCACCAACTGGCCTCACTTCGAATTGTTAGTTAACATAGAAGATATTAGTATACATTCAAGTTTAATGTAATAATTAAATTAATACAATCATTATTTACTACGAAACGAAATTTCCCTGATTCCTTCAAATTCCCAACTTTTTTTCCTGACAACTCCAGGTACTCCAAGTGAGCACGAATCCTGCGCTTGCATTACACAACATACCGACTGCCAAATCATACAATCCATTGGGAATTTGTGTATTACTTGACCATGTAGACAAATATTTCCCGGGGGTGATGTCTGAAATAATGTTTACCAAATGGACGAATCTATTCCACCACTCTAGCCCGTTTCCATCTTTCAATGCAATGTGGTTGTGCGCTCTGTTTAGAACAGGGGCAGGCAAGGGCAACAGACATGGCCGCGGGCAAAGCGCCAAGCCGTCAGGGGGTATCGGCGACTATTTAGATATTTATTTAGTCAAAAACGGTAAAAAACTGTAAGTGACGTATGGAAGAGAAAATCATCTGCATGCTTCCTTGAGTTTCAGAATCCCTTCCCAACAATTTAACTATTAATACTTGAAAGATTAAATAATAATAATAATAATAATAATAATAATAATAATAATAATAATAAATTAAAAAACGAGAGATTAACATTTCAAAAACTATATATTTTTGTTTCTGAGTTATGGAAAACTTATTTGTAATGGTAAATGAATTGCAGATTTGATTTTTCTGTGTTGCTAACAAAATAGAAACTCACTCTAAGCTCCACTACCACTACAAGCAAAGGAAAGGAAAGCTCAACAAAACGTGCGCATAGTGAAGCTACATTTACGTCCAGAAGCAAATCAAGGGGCCATCTTAGCATTTGCTCAATGGATCAGGGAAACTGGACAAAAACCCGATCGAGATGGGGGTAATTGACGCGGAAGCTGAAGTACATTACTTGTTACAGGTATTTGAGTCTTTTTTAAAAAAAATTATACAATACAAATGTAAACTAATTCATTATACTATATCATTGGTTTGTACATTATTTGAATTAAATTGAATTGAATTTGCCTTATTTTACGTGGCGAGACTCAGGCCATGAGGCCTGCTCTTCCGTCTGACCACGCAAATTCCGCTACGCTCCTTTCACCAACCATGGGAGAAAGAAGGTATTACTTGGGCGACGAAACAGGCGATTTGAATTTAGCTCAGAGGCGTCACTTAGGCTTGAGGATCTTTTACATGCAGTAAATCTACTAACATGGGACAGCCGGCTTTACTTCCCCTCCGAAGGAAGGCGTACGAAGGATTTTTTCGCCCTTAAAAATCCACGGCTTCGATCGGGTTCGAACCCGCAAACTTGGGTGTAACAGTCCGATACGCTAACCGTTACACCATCGCCGCCACCATTTTTCCTTTAGGTGACCAGTTTAGTCTCTAATTGCATAGAAACAGTTATGCAGCAGAAGAGATTTTACTTTTGACTTAAATTTGTGTACCATTTTTAATTGTTTAAATTTCATCTGGCAATGCGTTGTAAAGTAACGTACATGTATTGTATGTGGATTTCTTGTAGTGAGCTGTTGATACTGACACTTGATGAACATTATTTCTACGTCGTGTGTTGTAACTATAAATATCGGTATTACATGAAAATATGTTCCCACCGTTAAGTAAGTCAGTTTTGACAAGTATTACAGATTTGTAAATAAATAGGTAAGGCAAATGTAAGATTCCAATCTCAATGAAAAGAGGCTTGCAGAGATCACGTGGATGGAATTTTTTCACTATTCGGATAATTTTCTTTTGCATTCTAAATGTCTGGGCACTAAAGGATGAGCTTCCCCAGAATATTATGCCGTATCTCAGGCGGGAATGTGCATTTGCAGAATACACACAACGAGCTACATGAAGGCTGGCAGAAGTTGAGAGAATTCTGAATGCATAACATAATGACATGAATTTAGTGTTTAATTCTGTTATATGAACATTCCATTTGAGGTTTGACTGAATTGAGAGACCTAGAAATTTTGTTACCTATAGACACGACTAAACCTGTAGACTATAGACACGAGGCAACAACTAAAAGCGGAAGACACCAAAGTTGCATCAAATACTAAGTTAATATATTTGTTTCAATGTTTTTCATTTTTCGAAACTATTTTCATAATCAAAAGATACTCGTTTCCAAATTTTGGAGATGAATTTCGTAGAATTGCTACTCCGCATTCGGTAAATATGGGTACAGTCTATACAGATTTACAATTACATGTACAATGAATTGATCACATTTGTAAGATCGAAAGTAAGCTGAAAGATCGATTCTATTGAGCAACAAAATTATTCTCTTGACAGAAATTGTCACGTTTTCCACAATTATTCAAATAAGCAAGTACTATGCGTTTGTATAGATCCACTTACATTTTAGAACGTATTCTTCCTTGACCAGTGTAAACTCAAACCATAGAAGGGATATGGGATCAGTGATCACAATTTGAAATGTTTTCTTCTTGCTTATTGCTCAAATATGCAGATTAACGCAAAAATAAAAATGTGCCAAAACCAAATATTTTTATACACTAAATCTGACAAAGTTTTGTTACAAATTCATCCATATTCAATTTTCATAAGCGCATGTAATAATTTTGAACGTTTCCGTATGTGTCAATGTTACATTTTAACTACGATAGGCATAAATTAAATAAAAATTGAATAAAATTGCTTCTGTCTCTTGTTCACTTACGGAGTTGCCAGTGACATTTCCGCTCTCAAGTTACAGTGAAAGGGGCCCCTTATGTCTTAAGCGGTTACTGGTCAATGGATCCGACGAAAATTGCCCGTTTAATCATTTCATCAATCTTACCAGGTTATGGGAAGAGTAAACCATATCTAATTTGACTATTTGCAATAAAATGAAGTGTGTTCTCTAACATTTTTAATTACTATCAGTGACAAAGTACAATTTAGACAAAGTATTTACAATCATTTGCCCACTCCACAGCATAGTAGATACTACGAGACATAGACAGTCAACTCCACGTCTTCAAATTTTATTGAAAATGTAAAAGGATAAAAAGAAGAAAAAAAGCGTTTGTACGAAAATTGAAAACTCATTTTTCATAGAAAACACAAGTGATTATCTGGATGCGATTCATCCAAATTTGGATTGAAATCAATGCATCGCATAGCGTATCCTTTCTATTTGTTATGTTTCAAGACTTAAATCACGTAGTAGAAAGTTCGCAAAACCTTGACGCTTCTGGAAATTCAACGTGGTGGCCGTCATTCATGTAAAGGAATTGTTCTGTCAGTTAAATTTGTAAAAAATATAAATATTCAAATATGAAAGTATTTTCTAATCACACGGGTTACAATGCCATTTACAAATGGAAAATAGTTGCTTTTGGTAACACACTTACATTTCCTTAGCGCCTACCGACGGATGAACGTCCTACCCCACGCACGTGCACACTACTCCAAGCAGCGGCAGAAGACCACTGGCAGCTCCGCGACGCGTTGCGCTCGTCAATAGGACACTCGAGACGCACTTCCGCCCGTGGAAAGACAATTGTTCGACTTTCTAAGAAAAGGACCCCACATATTTTCCTGACAATTCTCAAATACAGGGATGGCATACGTCCCGAAAAAACGGAATTATTATTATTATTATTATTATTATTATTATTATTATTATTATTATTATTATTATTATTATTATTATTATTATTATTATTATTGTTTATTGTGGGATATGGATCACGGGATCGGTCAATTAATGAAACATTAGTTTGCCAACGTTTCGGAATATGTAATTCCTTCCTCAAGGCTACAATAAACACAAAACACAAGGAATGAAGACAACTTGTCAGAACAAGAACATTAAAAATCACACAAATCATTAATGTTGTTGTTCAGACAAGTTGTCTTCATTCTTTGCGTTTTGTGTTTATTGTAGCCCTGATGAAGGAATTACATATTCCGAAACGTTGGAAAACTAATGTGTTTCATTAATTGACCGATCCCGTGATCCATATCCCACAATTTATTAACGGTCGTGAATGCTACAATGGTTATTATTGTTTATTATTTAACTTCAAACAAGAGTTCAAAGTGTGTCGTACTATGAGAAGAAGTGCAATTTATACACGTTTTCTTGAGCTCTGGAATCCCTCATTTACATATAAAATTATATTAAAAATGTACGTAGCAACGAGCATTCTTGGCAAGAATTAGTATGAAAATATTGGCTTCCGTGTAATAAAACTATTTGCAAAGGCAAATCGGCTCCCGATTTTGGCATCCCTTATCATGCCGTTCACGACGGAATCGACTTACTGCCGCGAGAACGATTGTTTGAATAACGGCATTCTCTACCGAGCTCAAGAAAACGTGCACAGACAGTGAAGCTAGCTACAATAATCCAGATCCATTGTCCAGAAGCAAACCAAGGGGACATTTCAAGCATTTGCTCGAAGGATCAGGGAACCTGGACGAAGAACATGATCGAGATGGGGCCATTGATCCCCAAGCTGATACTTGTTAGAGGCATATTTTTCTAACTCCTTAGGGGCATAGTTTTTTAGAATTAGGCAATCTAAATGATAGCAAACTCATTTAATATTGTTAAAATCAATATTATTTTCCGTTTTGAAGCCAGTAATGTCTGTAATTGTATAGAGTCACACAGCAGAAAAGATTTTACATGGCACTTAAACTTGTGTATCAATTTTAATTGTTCAATGTCATTCGGCAATGTGCTTTAAAATAATGTATATTATTGTAAATTAATTTATAATAGTGAGCTGTTGATGATGACACCTGATGAATTTGACTACTACGTTGAGTGTTATAGTTACAGACATTTATATCGCTTGAAAATATGTTGCCACCCTTAAGTCATTTTGACCGAAAAAAACAACACTGATTCGTAAATCATACAGCAATGCAATTGTAGAATACCTAATGTAATAACTACAAGAATCACATGGATGGGATTTGCTTAAAAATTCGTACAATTCTTTTCTATAATCTAAAAGTCTACAAAATAAAGGATGTGTTTCCCTAGAATGTTATGAAATATTTCAGGAGGGAATTAACATTTCTCTAATATACACAGTGAAGGCTGGCTGTATTTCAAAGAATTCTGAACGCATAGCATACTCAACTAAACTTTTGTATTCAATTCATTTGAATGGACGTTCATTTAAATGGAGACTTGACTGAATTGAGATTGGTTATTTCCTGTTTCCGGGCGCGTCAACTGCTAAGGTGATTATTCCCCTAAGTGTAGTGCATGCTTTTTTCGTCGGAAGGTGGCGGTGAACTTCCTAGCTGGATGGTAAGATCCGGCGCCGACCTACACGTCAGCTAGTGAGGGGGGGGGTCCCAACCAGGTATTTCCAACCAA
>BLKR01010372.1:0-58700 GCA_011170035.1 Teleogryllus occipitalis | reverse complement strand
TAGATAATGTAAAGGTGTTTGGTATCTTTTCTAGATTTTGATGTTCAAAGAAAACTAGATTTTCTTAGGACTCATTTAGAGCCATGGGAAGAGCTCAAAGCTTGCTGGGAAAGTACCAGTTTAATTAGGCAGAGGCAATTGCGTGAGGACAAAGGGACAGAAAGTAAGGTTGCAGAGTATATCAACAGATACCCAATTTTAAAGCAACCAGGAGGCCACCTTTTGGTATTTATTCTTCTATAAAAAGATGTGATAAGTTCCGTAATGATGCTGTACTAATTCGTTTGTATTTTGGCAACTTGAAATAGATTTTGCGGTGCTATTTAAGGAGGCTCAACATAATTGGTCCACTAAGTGACCTGTATTTTCTGAGAAGCTAAAAGCGGAATTGGTTAGGGTAGGTGTTAAAGAAGACAGTCTAGGTATGTCATCAACTTAGGCAAATGTACACTTTTGAAATTTGGAAGAAGAATTACAAAGCCAACATTTTTCAGATTGTGAAACTGCACTAATCTATGAGATACCAAAACTGTTTGTGATTGTTCCTGTCAGAATTTTAGGCAGGAAGGCATGGCGTGCCACTAGGGCAGAAATTCAGGAAGGGTTTCTTGTCCATTTGAAGGTAATTAGTAGAAGTATGCAACTTCATTTTATAGTGTATTACCAAATTTATGATACTAAATCACCTATTTCAGATTATTAGTGACCTACAGAAGACATTGGAAGGAATGCGTAAATCTGCACAGTACAGGGGAACACAACTTCAGCCTTTTCCCCTAATTGTGGGAGAGTCTTTGAAGAACATATCTTCTAGTTACGTTATTATTGATGATAGACCAATTCGAGTGGAGTCCCCTTCAAGGGCAATTGAGGTTGCCTTCAAAGTGTACCATTCACTTAATTGCCAGTACCCAGTTCAGAGTGCACGTGTATGGATCCTGCTTGCCAAAGCAGTGTTTGGAATAGAAGAAGAATGGGAGAAAGGCATGGTCACTCCGGAGTTGAGTAGACTGATTAAAATATTACAGTGTTGATACAGGAGAAGTGTTTGGCCCTAATCATGATTAAAAAGTTTTTTCATCAGTGTACTTTTTGTATAGTTACATTAAAAATATTCTTGTAAAAAGAACTAACTTGTGTTATGGTTCATCAGATTATTTCTAAAAGCAAATGCTAAGATTCCCCATTATCTTTCTCTGAAATGAAATGTTTTTCGAATATCAATCATTATAATTTAACAACATTCATTTTAAATTAAAAAGATATCTACTATTTTGGATAAAAGATACATTTCATTTTTGCACAAAATCATTGGTTTTATATAGTCAGGTTTGTTTTAATAGGTTCATATGATTTTTCATTTAATGTATCATTAGAGAGATTTGCTTGATTTGTTTAATTATTATTTTTACCAAAGTTTTGCATTAAATGTGCATAATAATCAAATGTAGAAACTATTTTTTTCTTATCTTTTTATTAGTGTTGAAAACAAATAGATTTGTTCTGTGATTATTTAAATTATAATGTACTTAGTTGATTTATTTTAAAATTAGAGTATGAAAAATTTTTATTACTTTAATGAGTAAAATAATGGAATATGATACTAATTGAGAGTCCGTTTGTCACTTATAATATTGTGTACTTTTACAGTCCTATTTGATTTTTGAAGTATTGGATAATTAAAAGTGTTATGGAGTTCGATTCTGCTATTTTGCTATTTTATCATTATTGTGTCATGCTATTTTATTCAAATGTAACATAAATTGTTTTACGTTTCATTTGAATAAAATAGCACAAGATGGCAGAATGTGGAACTCTGTAACACTATTAATTGCATGGTTGTCCAAAAAATAGGCACTGCAATAGTATGCAATATAAAGTAATGGAAATATAAGGTACTTAGGTAGAAATATGATCTCTTTTAGGATCATTGCATTGTTATCCCACGAGTACGAAAAAATTGCTTATACACAAGAAGTTTTAAAAAAAATTAATTTTCTTTTCCAAAATTGGATTGTAAAATTGTAGACTTTATTTGGTTTGCAGGAATCATATGGATTACGAAGCTCTTTTAATTCTAAAATAATATCCTGACACAATTTCCACTATTAGGGATGGTTTTATGCTAAGGAAAGGTCTTGAATCCTCAATTGAGATTTGGGAAAATGATTAAGGCTTGGTAATTGGGTTCCAGTTAAAATGAATGAGATCCTTTCTAGATGAGTGTATTGAATGTTTGATGTATGTTTGCGTGTTATCACAGATACATGTTTATTTTTTAAACTAATTTGTCATTTTATTTAATATAGGAAACTAAAACATGCAGCAACTGTCTCTGAAGGTGAGTATTTGATACCAAATGTATAATAACAGCCCAAAGTTCATTTTAGATAGAATTAATAAATTTAAATTTAAAAAATTAATAAATCTAATACTACTGAGAAGAGAGTGTTAGGAGATAAAGACTTGCGATTTATTGAAATCAAAGGATTAGAGTAAATAGTGAAATTGAAAAGAGATTTGAAGAGAATAATCAACCTTCAGGAAAGAATGTAGGTAGTGAATTTTAGAGACTAATCTGAAATCCAACAATATTTTTTCTATTTTCAGCTTGTGCAATTACATTTTGAAGAGCACTCTTAAAGGGAAGTCTTGCAGGTGAAGAAAGGCCTACCTTATCTATTTGATGGTGGTTAGCAAAATTGTGCAACTGCATTTTGTGATGTACTTCCAAAATTGGCATATTAAATTTTAACTGTTTTCAGATTATTGGTGGCTTGCAGAAGATTGGAAGCACAGTTCAGTGCATTTACAATTAATACAATTAACTATAGTATTATTATCATAAAAAAAACTACTTATTGTATTTGTGTTTGTATAAGCATATTTTTTGGGTTGAGTATATATGACTTGCAATCATGCCTGTTTGCCCGGAATGCAGGAATACCTTTAACGGTATAAATAGTTTATATATGCATCTGACCATTGGTCACAGTATTGATAGAAACAGTACTTTTAGATGCCATGAACATGCTTGTTTTCGTGTCTTTTCTTCCTAGCCTTTGTACCGGAAACATTTATTATTGAGGCATTCAGCAACTCTAACTTCTGAAAGTGTTGCAGATGTGAGAAGCAATCCTGTAGACACAAATCAATGTTCTTCTAATCAAAATCCAAATGCTCCCATGGAAGATGCAGGAAATCTTTATCCTCAAGAACCTGATCCTAAAGACTCTCCATCATTGCACGATATTGTGTTGAGTTTTTCAACTAAATATTATGCGAACAAACAACTTCAACAATTTTTTTTTTTACAAATATTGAATTATTAATTTAATTTTTAATGCATATTTTTTGATGATTTGTTACTATTTGAATGTTTATTTGGATATGTTCACAATTGTTTTTACTTCAGAAAGCTATGTTGAGTTTTTAATAAAACTTTATGATTTTGGAACATTTATTATTGTTTGGGATTGATATTAAGAAATGTTGAGATTGATGAAAGCTATTTTCTTTTGTAATTCATATTTTTTCTTTAAAAATGTTTACATTTTTACCTGTCTTGCTGAAAGGACAACAAAACTTTTTTGACTGGACTATTTTGAACTTCGTTAAACACTGAGGGCCCTTCAAGTAATAATAACAAGTTCAATGAAATAAATTAATCATATACATAAATTCAATGAATTTTAATTTGATCTCTTTATCATATTTCGTGTTTTAAAGGAGTAAGCACTCCATGAAATATTTTTATTAAGGAGGCTATGGGCACATGTATGATATTTACTGTGTGAGAAAATTTATTGCATTCTGAGACACAAAACTGGTATCTTACTTTTCAGGATCTGTTGAAACTGAAATAACTTAAATAAGTTTGTCTTCGTTATAATATTTTTTTGTGAACTAGGGCACTTATGAGCTATTACTTGTTGCTGTGAAACGTTCATTATGAAAATGTATAAAAAGATAATGTAATTAATTGTTTCAAATATAATATAGCACTTATTTCTTTGTATGAATCTAATGTTTTTTGTTTTGTTTTTTTCCACATCAATTTCCCAAATTTATCTATTTCAAATTATTTTACATTTGTTCATATTACTGTTTCTGATTTTCATGCTAGCAAAACTTGGCATATTTAAGTAATTGAGTTTCAATGTATTAATTTATTGGGACCATAGTCTCTCTTAAGCCATGTGCAACTTGTGGCATACAGCTATAAATACGTGAAGGTTAAAATGAATAAATTAGTTTTATGAAATGTAAAAATTTTTAACCTTCACATATTGATGGTTGTGCACCACAAGCTGCCAATGACTTGGTAAAACAATTGACCAAAGATATAAATGAAGTCATATTTAAAAATACCCTATAATATTGCTGAGTTTTGATTAATTTTGTTTTGTTTTTTGTGGGGTAGGGGTCTTAAGAGAGTTTACTTGTTGCTACTAAATGTTAGGAGTGAAAATATTTAGCAAATTAATTTAATGAAATTATTTCAGATTTAATTTTTATTTATCTAATTCTATTCAGTAACTGCTTTTAGGGTCAAGTTTTCAAAAATTTCTTTAATTGAAGTGGTATCACCTATTTTCATATTTCTACTTCTTTTTCAGTTCAATTTTTTAAAATGTAACACTTTCTAGAATCAAATTTATTTACACTAAATTTCATTGAAAATTTGAATTTTGAAATATCCTATACTCGTGGTTTTAAATTTTCTTTCTTACAGGCATGGATTTATACATTTCTGCAAAATTTTATAAATTCTTGACTAAGCAACATAACTATTTAAAACCACGTATAAAACAAGGTAAGCAGCACTAGCAAACAAGGGTTGAGGCAAATAATTCCATTTTTGCTATAAACATTTACGTAGGAACTGTAGCTCTAAAATATGGGCTCTGAAACCTCTCAACGAAGTTCCGAGAGCATTAGCCAGGAACTTCAAACATTTTGTGGTTCAGGACCCTACGTGGACAAGGGAATCACAAGACAGAGCGGTGGTTCAGGGCTCCATATAGCTCCGCACACGGCACCTTCGGTGCGTCAACCACAAAAATAGATGGGCCAAATTTTACTATTGATTCTGGGTGGGAGAACCATTTTTCAATGTAGGGCAACCAGTTCTTTTTTTCAGTGTATATAAATACGCACCATAAGTGACGAGATTTTTGCTCCCTGAAAAACGACCAATACCCCATGTAACGAAAGTCTTGCTCCTAGAAAACACGATCGACGACCCGGAGATCCCCATTAAGGACATTCTACCCTCATATAGACTCGCTTTAACTGTACTATATATGGATCCGCACCTTAAGTGACAGGATTCATGCTCCCTGAGAAACGAAGCAGACCCCAAGTGACGAGTGTCTTGCTCCTAAAAAACATGCTCATCGACCCGACGAACCTCATTAGCGACGCTCTAGCTTCATAGGGACTCACTTTAACTCTGATTAATATCGATCCGCACCTTAAGTGAAAGGATTCATGCTCCCTGAAAAACGATCCAGACCCCAAGTGACGAGAGTTTTGCTCTTAGAAAATACGATCGTCGACCAGAAGACCCTAATTAACGACACTCCATCTTCATAAAGATTCGCATTAACTCTGCTCGATATCGATCCGCACTTTAAGTGACGAGATTCCTGCTCCCTGGAAAACGAACCAGACCCCGACTGACGAGCGTCTTGCTCCTAGAACTCACGATCGTCGAGCCGGAGACCCTCATTAATGACACTAGCGTAATAAAGACTGGCTTTAACTGTTGTCTATATTGATCCGCACATCAAGAGACGAGATTCTTGCTCCCTGAAAAACGACCCGGACCCCAAATAACCAGTCTTGCTCCTACAGAACAAAAACACGGTCGTCGACCCGAGGACCCTCATTAACGACACTCTAGCTTCATACAGGCTAACTTTATCTCCGCTATATATCGATTCGCAACTTTAGTGACGAGATTGTGCTCCCTGAAAAACGACACAGACCCCAAATAACCAGTCTTGCTCCTACAGAACAAAAACACGGTCGTCGACCCGAGGACCCTCATTAACGACACTCTAGCTTCATACAGGCTAACTTTATCTCCGCTATATATCGATTCGCAACTTTAGTGACGAGATTGTGCTCCCTGAAAAACGACACAGACCCCAAGTGACGAGAGTCTCTCTTCTAGAAAACACGATCGTCGACTCGCGGACCCTCATAAACGACACTCTAGCTTCATTAAGACTCGATTTAACTCTGCTCTGTATCTATCTGCACTTTAAGTGACGAGATTCTTGCTTCCTTAACAACGACCCATACCCCAAGTGACAAAACCCTTGCTCCTAGCACACACTATCGTCGACCCGAAGACCATCATAAACGACACTCTAGCTTCATAAAGACTGGCTTTAACACTGCTCTATATCGATTCGCAACTTAAGTGACGAGATTCTTGCACCCTGAAAATCAATCCAGACCCCAAGTGACGAAAGTCTTGCTCCTAGAGAACACGATCGTCGTTCCGGCAAGCCTCATTAACGATACTCAAACTTAATAAAGAGTCGCTTTAACTCTTCTCTATATCGATCCGGACCTTAAGTGACGAGATTCTTGCTTCCTTGAAAACGTCCCAGACCCCAAAAACCAGCGTCTTGC
This sequence comes from Teleogryllus occipitalis, assembly GCA_011170035.1. Classification (NCBI taxonomy): domain Eukaryota; kingdom Metazoa; phylum Arthropoda; class Insecta; order Orthoptera; family Gryllidae; genus Teleogryllus; species Teleogryllus occipitalis. The sequence goes on along the minus strand of BLKR01010372.1, from coordinate 52,052 downwards.
TCCTAGAAAACACGATTGTCGACCTGGGAACCCTCATCATCGACACTCTAGCTTGATAAAGGCACGCATTAATTGCCATATATCGATCCGCACCTTTGCAGACAAGTTTCTTGCTGCCTGAAAAACGACCCAGACCCCAACTGACGAGCATCTTGATCTTAGAAAACGCGATCGTCGACCCGAAGACCCTCATTAACGAAACTCTAGCTTCAACTTTGCTGTATATCGATCTCCACCTTAAGTGGCGAGATTCTTGCGCCCTGAAAAATGACCCAGACTCCATGTGACGTGAATCTTGCTACTAGCAAACACGATCGTCGACCCGAAGACCCTCATTATATACACTCTTTCTTCATAAAGTAGATTAGCTTTAGATTCGCAACGTAAGTGACGAGATTATTGCTCCATTAAAAAAGACCCAGACCCCAAGTGACGAGAGTCCTGCTCCAAGAAACCACGATCGTAAAGCAGGGGACCCTCATTAACGACACTCTAGCTTCATAAAGACTCGCTTTAACTCTGCTCTATATCGATCCGCACCTTAGGAGACGAGATTCTTTCTCCCTGTAAACCGACCCTGATCCCAAGTGACGAGAGTCTTGCTCCTAGAAACCACAATCGTCGACCCGAAGACCCTCATTAACGACACTCTATCTTCATAAAATCTGGCTTTAACTCTGCTCTATAAGGATTCGCAACTTAAGTGAGGAGATTCTTGCACCCTGAAAAACGACCCAGACCCCAAACGACGAGAGTCTTGCTCCTAGAGAACACGATCGTCGACCCGGACATCGTCTTAACGACACTCTAGCTTCATAAAGAATCGCTTTAACACTGCTCTATATCGATCTGCACCTTAGGAGACGAGATTCCTGGTCCATTTAAAATGACCCCGACCCCTAGTGACGAGAGTCTTGCTCCTAGAAAACACGATCGTCGACCCGGGGACTCATTAACGACACTCTAGCTTCATAAAGACTCGCTTTAAGTTTGCTCTATATGGATTTGCAGGTGGTCTTGTCCAGACTCGTAAGATATCTGAAGGACCTCTCACGGATTTCTGTCAGAAGTCAGACATTTTCTAGATAATGGTGATTAGTTCATATGAAGATAGAGGGTAAAATCATTCATCATATCTTCTCTTTCTTTGGGCTAAACATGAAGATTGGCTCGGGCCCCTGACTCGCTTTATCGGCTTTTGCTCCAACCTTTGGTACAGGTCGGAGAAATCCGCGGAAAAGACAAAAAAGAGTTGCTACGTCTTGGATTACTATTTAGCTGGTGTGGAAATTCAACGGAACTCGAACGTAGGAGCTCTTGGTATACGAGCTTCGGTTGTGTGACCATACAATATACTCTATCGTCTTCGAAGGTCTTTATTGCCGCCGTGTGTTCTTAGCAAACGCCCAACCCAAATGGTGACCATGAGCCATTAGGATTCGAGCGCAGCACCCTACGTAGCGGCCATGCGATTCTCCCTTTCCCATCCCGTCTCCAGTCTCAACCTCTAGGCTGAGCGATGGAGCGATCCCCATCCACATATGGCATATCCCCCCTTGTTCGAGGAAAATTTTGGATAGGCGTCGGTGATCTGGGATTGAGGTAAGAAGCCTCGAGTCTCTGCAGACGGTACATGTGGGGGTGGTGGGTTTACGAAAATCGGGACATAAACAACGCAACGAAATCGATTCTGAAGCCATACAAATGGCGGTTCTACAAAATATTTAAAGGGGAAATCTTTATACCATTTTATCAAAAGAAAGAAAATAAAAAAATGAATACTGAAAGCATACATTGAATTGTTCAACAATTGGTATTGTATATTCTATGAAATTGTAAATTTCAGAACATAACTTCTAAGTATTCACAATTAAACAATGAAAATCGATTACTATGCAAAGGTTACATATTTTAAAAAAATTCAGATCATTAATTCAATCCCTTTCAAATAAAATAGTTTATCAAGGCAGCTCTACAGAGCGATTTAAATCAAATGGGTGTTTTTTGCTTTACAAAACATTGGTTATCTCCTAATTAACTTAGCATTTTCAACTGTTGGTCAACAGTCGCCAGCCAAGAAAACATGAATATTGACTCCGGCTGTGAAAGCCTTCAATTGCTTTATAAATTATATTTTGTTCTTAGAAAAAATGGAGATAACACGTAACAAAGTCAGCAATCGCTCTTATGAATCCATTGTATGCGGAGATTTTAACATTGATTTTCTGGTCAAATCTTGCGAGAAAGAAAAGATTCTCAATTTAATTAATTCCTTCAATTTAGATATTACAATTAATGTACCTACACGGATCACACTAAATTTGATGAAGGCAATCGATCAAATTATAATTAACGAAACTACTACTCGATATGAAGTTGAAACAAAAGATTTAGGATACGATGACCACGATGCACAAATTCTTACCATTATAAGAAATGCGAAATCTGACACAATAAATATTACACGTATGACTTGATTGTTTACTAAAAGTAAAATAAAATTATTCATTGATTATTTGATGCAGGAGTCATGAGAAGCGGATTATACTACTGTTGATACAAACAATAAATACAATTCTTTTTATTTCAACTCTTTCATTTCATTTTAACACTTGCTTTCCTCTTCCAAAAAGAAAATTACATATTTCACGGAAAATCAATTTTTTGGATAACACAAGGGATTAGGACATCTTGTAAAAACAAGCAAATTCTTTCTTTCATTTCTAAACGTCATAACGTATCTCAAGAATTTAAAAAATACAAATCATTGTTAAGAAAAGTCATAAGGCAGGCTAAAATCATGAAACACGATCAGGATATTTTGAACTCAAATAACAAAACAAAAGCAATGTGGAATATAATAAAAAATACGACCAAACCAACTAGAAACCTTGTAGAGAATGTTGTTTAAAAATATAACGATATAAATGTGAACAATCCGGCAACAGTGGTTAGTCTCTTTAACCAATACTTTTCGAGAATTTCTTCCGATCTCTAAGCGCCTTCACCTACAAAATTCAATATCAAATATTTCCCCCAAATTTTTTAGACACGATGTTCGCTTCCAAAACTTCTTTCTATGACATTCTCAAAATAATCTGTAAACTAAAAAATAAGTATTCGTCCTGTGTAGATGAATTCCCGGATTCTTTGTTAAAGACATGTGCGTTTGCCATTATACACCTGTTAACTCACATATTTAATGCATCCTTATGCACCGGAACGTTTCCAGATATTTTCAAAACTACTAAGATTAAGCCGCTCTTCAAAAAAGGCAACAAAAATGAAATTCAAAATTATCGGCCTATTTCTCTTCTGTCAGTTTTATCAAAGATATTAGACTATGCATGGAAACATTTCTCAATAAACACGATGCGCTTTCAGATTGCCAACATGGATTTAGAAAATCAAAATCTACGGAAATATTTTCAATATTTTCAACAATATTTTCTTTTCTTAAAGATGTCGCCTCATCATTGAACGAAAACGAAGGGCCTATTGGATTATTTTTAGATCTCTTAAAAGCTTTTGTCGTCATTGATGACATTTTATTTTCAAAATTACCTTCATATGGAATCCGTGATATTGTTCTAGATAGGTTATGTTCGTACCTTAAACAACGATCTCCGAGAGTGGAAATACCTTACTGAAATGATGGAACATTCTGTACAAACATTTCCGACTCTGTCAATTGCACGTGGAGTTTGTCAAGGATCGATTTTAGGCCCTGTTCTATTCCTTTTTTTTTCATAGGGCTTTTATCCAGCCGACAGCCGGTTGGCCTTGACGTCCCGAAGGGACGGATATTCGACCATACACTAGACAAACACTTGCGGGCTCCTCTGATCTGGGGTCAGCAGAACGCGAGGCCCTCCGCGACAACACACACAAAGTCAAGGGACAAACAGCCATGCCCAAGGCGAGACTCGAACCCGCGAGCGTTCGGACCGAAGCGATGCGTCGGTACTAGCTCTTAGCCACCTCGGCCATCCAGGTCGGCCCTATTCTATTCCTACTTTACGTAAATGACATGCCCTCGACGATTCGAAACAGAAGAACAGTTCTCTTTGTAGATGATATGAACATTCTTTGCAATAAAAAAACCCTAAATAGTACAATATCAGATGTTTCAAATTGGTTCCGAAATGACAAATTAATGGTAAATGAAAAGAAAACGGTTTTAATACAGTTTTCCATTTCAAATAAACAATTCTGTGCTCCATTGAAAATGAACGGTGTACCATTGACTGACGTTAAGGGCAACAACATTTTTAGGTCTCTCAATACAGTCAAATCTTAAATGGAACGTCCATTTAAATGAATTAAACACAAAATTAAGTTCATTATGCTACACGTTCAGATTTCTTTCAAATTCAGTCAGCCTTCATACTGTTTGTCTTCATACTGCGTTGTGTATATTTCGCGAATGTTCACTCCCGCCTGAGATATGGCATAATATTCTGGGGAAATACATCTTATAGCTCCCAGACTTTCAGATTACAAAAACGAATTGTACAAATAATAACCAAATCCCACCCACATGATTCATGTAAGCCTCTCTTTATTAATCTAGGAATTTTACCATTACCGTGTCTGTTTATTTACGAATCAGTGGTTTTTGTGAAAAATGACTTGCTTAAGGGCGGGAATACATTTTCAGAAAATGCCGATGTCTATTACTATTACACTCAACGTAGAAATTTGGTATTATTACCGATAATTATTCCTTTTTTGCTAGAAAAAAAAAGGAAAAATTAGGTATAAATGTTAGTTTTATTTGTCTTGTTGAAGAATATGTAATTAGTTTATTGTGTTTAATCTTATGCTTTTTTAACTAATATCATTAATTGTAGGAAACATTGGGTGGTTTGGCTGGCTGTGCACGTTTGTGAACTGTTTGGGGGGCATGCCCCCCAAGATCTTTTGAACTGCAAAATATTTTGGTTTTTGTTGACTAAAACTTGTGTTCTTTTAATTTTGATGAAAATGGTTTATTAAGAGTATAATTTTATTTGAACCAATGATTGAGTTGTCATAAATAAAGTTCTATTCTTGCTTTGTTATTTGCATCAGGAATATTTTACATATATTGATTATCTAGAAGGTAAATTGGTAGTAATTAATATTATACAATAAGATGGTTTTTGATATAGTATTTCTTATAGTATTGGTGAAATGCGTGCCAGCTGCCGCGATTAGACGCGAAATACAAATGAATATTTTTAATTGGGAGTTATTTATTATTTTTCATAAATTTTATTATTAATTTTGGTGGAATTAATAAATTATATTTTTTTGATTATTGATATAATGAGGCATCGAAATATATTTATTGACTAGGATTATATACCCTATTATGGATTACATAAATGGAAATAATGTTGGGGTAGTAATAGAAATGATCTTGAAACTCAAAGAATTTGGTGGTGTTTTAGTCCTTTCAGAGGAATCTGTCCTGTAATTGATAATACACGATTTATGTTACTTAATTTTGTTATCAGTTTATATACCGCTGTCAGTAAGATTATCTTGTAGAGGGTATAAAATTTCATTATATTTTATTTTATATTATGTCAGGTCAAGGTGTAGCTAATAATTAAGTAGAGATGGGTTACAATAAATTTATGTATATGGATAATAATTTGAATAATTTATTTGAAGGTGGATTTGATTGTAAATTAATATAGATTTATTCATTGATTTTGGCTCTAGAATGTGTACATATCGCTTGTCGCTCTTGTTTTAAGATGAGATAAGTTGTAACATAGTAGATGTACCGGAAGGTGTATCTGGAATGGCAAAGTAGAGCTTGATATTGAGCGTTCCATTTACATTGGAGGGGTTTTGTGCAAATCAGATATTTTGATGATATTAATATTATTGTTATTGTTAAGTATAATTATTTTTTATTATGTTATTTTAGTATTGATTAGGAATTTATATACATTATTATAATTGTTTATTACAGTGATGGTGATATGAAAGAATTGAAAATTTTATTTTAAAGGAGAAGTATATTTGTACCTTTTGTATCAGGGTTTATTAAAAATTATTAATTTATGTTATGAAATGTTATTCATTTTTTAAGATATCTAGTTTCTCAAGATGGAAATTTAATTTTGGTTTTTTATTTTATATATATACTAGCAGACCCGGCAAACTCTGTTCCGCCTTAACAGCCGGTCCCATTTTTTCTCGTGTTGCACTCACTGTAAGAAACTGTACTATCCTTGTTGCACTGCGTACGTGCAAAAACGTGCGTTCTCACACAGGAACGCCGTCGAACGGGATAAACAGTATCCTATGTTCGTCTCCTGGCTCTAAGCATCCTGCTCACCAAATCGGTACAGCCGTTCTTGAGTTATAAATAGTGTAACTAACACGACTATATATAGATATAACGGCGAACGAAAGGCGGCTATCATTATCGCCTTCTGTTATCAGTGCGGCGTTACAACAATGGGTTACAACAAGCAACAATGACCGCTAACATGCGAAATCACGCGAAAACGTGCGTTCTCACACAGGAACGCTGTCGAACGGGATAAACAGTATCCTATGTCAGTCTCCTGGCTCTAAGCTTCCTGCTCACCAATTTTCAGCCAAATCGGTACAGCCGTTCTTGAGTTATAAATAGTGTAACTAACACGACTTTCTTTTATATATTTATATATATATATATATATATATATATATATATATATATATATATATATATATATATATATTTATTTATTTATTTATTTATTTATTTATTATTTAGTATTCTGGGGATAAGCTCAGATTTTTAATTTAAATATTTAATATGAGGTGGTTTATGTAATGTGAGCTTTTAATTAGTTATTATTTGTGAGTTTATTATGATTCATTTTTTTTTAATTATTTTTATGATCATATTAAGGTTGTATTGAGATGTTAAAATTTGTTTTATGTAATAATGATATAATTAGTATATGATTTATTTGTTTATTTTGTGTATTTGTTTATTCATTTTAAGGTATTAGGCAAAATAATTGTTCGCCTCTTTATCAAAATCATGTCTTCTTGATATAATATGAAGTTGTTGCTCAATGAGGTTTTAAATGGCCGCAGTATATTGGCCGTGCAAAGGTAGCATAATCATTAGTCTTTTAATTGGAAGCTGGAATAAATGGTTTGACAAAACGATTAGTCTTGTGGTGATGAGTTAAATTTTACTTTGGAGTTAAAAGGCTCAAATGATAATAGGGGACGAGAAGAGCCTATAGATCTTGATAAGATATATTAAATCTTATGATTGGTTGTATTTTATTGGTATTAATATGTTGTATTTAGTTGGAGTGACAAGAAAATATAATAACTTCTTATTTATTTCACTATGATGGTTGGTTGATTGATCCTATATTATGGAACAAAGATAAAGATATATATATATATATATATATATATATATATATATATATATATATATATATATATATATATATATATATATATATATATATATATATATATATATATATATATATATATATATATATATATATATATATATATATACTACACAAAGACCGATACCACATTACAAATACATTAAATGATTTATGATTAGGAATTATATTAATTACTATTTTGGCAGAATTAAGTGCTATAAATTTAGAATTCATGAATGTAATGATATTACATATAGAATTGTTTAATTATGTAATGGGTTTGATCTGTTATGTTGTTTTGGTACTTTTTGTTTTAATTGGTGTAGCTTTTTTAACTTTATTAAAACGTAAAGTTTTGGGTTATATTCAGATTCGTAAATGTCCTAACAGGGTAGGTATTGAAGGAATTTCTCAGCATTTTGCTGATGCCATTAAATTGTTCTGTAAGGAACAAACTTACCCTATAATATCTAATTATTTAATATATTTTTTGTCCAGTAGTTAGATTATTTTTGTCTTTATTGGTTTGGTTAATTTATCCTTTGGGATGTGAACTAGTTTCATTTGATTTAGCGCTATTATTTTTTGTTGTTGTACAGGAATGGGAGTATATACTATAATATTAGCTGGTTGATCTTCTAATTCTAATTATGCTTTATTAGGGGGACTTCAGGCTGTAGCTCAAACAATTTCTTATGAAGTGAGAAAAGCAGTGATTTTATTAAGATATATTGTGTTAGTGGGGGATTTGGAATGAATTTATTTTATTCTCATCAGTTATATATATGATTCTTTTTTCTTTGTATTCCTTTATTTTTTTGTTGATTTTCTTCTTGTTTGGCTGAAACTAATTGTTCTCCTTTTGATTTTTCAGAAGGAGAATCTGAATTGGTATTGGGTTTTAATATTGAATATAGAAGAGGAGGATTTGCATTAATTTTTATAGCGGAATATTCAAGAATTTTATTTATGAGAATGTTAACTGTTTTAATCTTTTTTGGAGGCAATTTATTTTCTTTATTATTTTATTTTATACTAGTTTTTGTATCATTTATTTTTATTTGGATTCGAGGAACGTTACCACGTTTTTGTTATGAGAAGTTGATGTATTTGGTTGAAGGGTTTATTTACCTGTTTCTTTAAATTATTTTATTTTTTTCTGTTGTTTGTCATTTTGAATTAATAATAGTATAATTTATTGAGACATTTTAGGAAGTGAAGTTAATAGAATAATGAAAATTATCTTTTGTTTTCAAAACAAATACTTTCAGCTTATTAACTTAATTTGTCAATTGATCTCATAATTTAAAGGTTATAGGATTAATTAGAAAGTATATGAAATATATAATGGTTAAAATTTGACCTGTTAAGATAGAGGGTTCTTCAACTGGTCGTGCTCCAATTCAGGTCAATAAAATGATAATAGATGTATAGGATCAAAATAGAAATCGATTGATTGAATAAAATTGTATACTTTGGAATTTATTATTGGAGGTAAAAGGTAGGATGAATAAAATGGCAATAGATGTTACAAGAGCTGTAACTCCAGCTACTTTATTAGGAATTGATCGTAAAATTGCATATGCAAATAGAAAGTATCATGCAGGTTGAATATGAACAGGGGTGACCAATGGATTAGCTGGGGTGAAATTATCGGGATCTCCTAAAAGGTAAGGATTTGTTAATGATAAAATGGTTAATGATATTAGTATAAATAGGAAGCCTACCTTTTGGTAGGTATTGAAAGTAAAGTAAGGGTGAAATGGGATTTTATCTAAATTTCTATTAATTCCTATTGGATTATTTGAACCTGTTTGATGAAGGAATAATAAATGAATTATTACGAATGCTGCTACGATAAATGGGATTACGAAATGGAAAGTGAAAAATTGAGTTTAAGTGGCATTCTCGACTGCAAATCTACCTCATACTCACTGGACTAAATCGGTTCCTAAGTAAGGAATTGCTGATAATAAATTGGTAATAACAGTGGCTACTCAAAATGATATTTGACCTCATGGTAATACATAACCTATATAGATTTTAAAGAGCCTCGCTCGTGGCACCTAGCGAAGTCGCTAGCCTTTCACCACTGAGGTCCGGGTTCGATTCCCGTGGAATCTCATGTGAAATTTTCACAAGGACTAGTCCAAACCTTGTGAAGTGTCCTAAACCTCGCCTCTATCCTTATTCCTTCCCAATTCTGGCCGCTGGGTAGTGACGCAGGAGGCGCATACGCGGAGATGCTACCTGACGGTCCTCTTGACAACTGACTGCGACGTGACGCGACATGAGAGAAAGTTAATGAAGGATTACTCCACAATTGTGCAATGTAATGGAGGATTACTCCCCAGCGCACAGTGCTCAACGCCCCTTAATGGGCTTGAAGACGCGTTGCGTCAACATGGTAGACGCAACAAATTTTTAAAAAAAAGGCAGCGGCTATTACTAAAAATAGAATAATAACTCCTACTATTCAAGTATATATTAAATTATAAGATCCATAGTACATTCCATGTCCCACATGTATATGAAGGCAAATGAAAAAGAAAGATTCATTAGCATGTATAGTTCAAAATAATCAACCAAAATTTACATCTCAACAAATGTGTCTTACTCTATTAAATGCTGTGTTAATATCGGCTGTGTAATGTATGACTAGGAAAATTCCCGTTTTGAGTTGAATAACTAAACATAATCCTAACGGTGATCTGAAGTTTCATCATGTTCAAATATTTGATGGGGTTGGTAAATCGATTAATGAGTTATTAATAATTTTAAGTAAAGGGTGTCTTTATCATAGAGGTTTATTCATTAGAGTGAATGTCGTAAAGGTCCTACTTGAAAAGTAGTAATTTTTACAATGATAATTAGAAGATAAATAATTATTATTGTTAACAAGAAATTTGGATGATTGTAAAGTTGGTTTAAGTTATTATTTTCTATTATAGTATTAATGATATTGTTTATGAAGGATTCATTTTTGTATGGATTTAATAATAAATGGTTATTAAAATTGAATAATAATATTATTATTATGAAAAGTAAGATTATAAAAGTAAATATAGTTTTAACAGGTAATTGAAATATTTCATTAGATGCTAAGCTTGTAGTATAAATAAATAATACTAATATACCTCCTAAGAAGATTATAAAAAGGATATATGAAAATCAAAAGGAGTATGAAATTGATCCTGTAGTTAAACAGATTATTATTGTTTGTGCAATAATTAATATGGTAATAGCTAAGGGATGATTTATTATAATGAAGATTATATTAATTATTAGTATGATGAATGTTGATATTAATATAAAAATATCAGAGAATAGTTTAATTTAAATATTAATTTTGGGGATTAATGATGGAATTTATATTCTTTTTCTGAAGTTTTAAAAGATATTCTTAATTTTGATTTACAAGACCAATGTTTTATTTTAAACTATTAAAACTTATGTTTACATTTTTTTTGTAATGATTATGTTTTGTTAAGTGGTATTTGAATTTACTGTTCTAAGGGAAAGCATTTATTGATTATTTTGTTGAGTTTGGAATATGTGGTATTGTTTACTTTTTTTAATAAGGTTTTGGTTAGGAATGTTATCTTATGAATTGTTTTTTTCAATAATTTATTTAGTGTTTGTGGTCTGTGAAGGTTCTTTGGGATTAGGTATTTTAATTTCTATGGTAGGTTCTCATGGGAATGATTATGTTCAATCTTTTGTAGTATTACAATGTTAAAATTTATTTTATTATTTGTATTTATGATCCTATTTCTTTTTTAAATGGAATATTTTGGTGAATGGTTCAATTTATATTCTTTTTTATGTAATTTATTTATATGTTATCTATTAATATAACTGGAAATATTGAAAGCTTAAGATGTAATTGAGGTTTTGATTTATTAACATATTGTTTAATTTTATTAAGATTTTGAATTTGTAGATTAATAATTATGGCAAGAGTTTCAATTTATTATTATGATTATTATAAGAATTTATTTATTTTTATGATTATTTTTTTGATATTCATATTAATGTGTGCTTTTTCAAGAGTTGATATATAGTCTTTTTATATTTTTTTGAAAGAAGATTAATTCCTACATTGTTTTTGATTTTGGGGTGGGATTATCAACCTGAACGTGTTCAGGCTGGTATTTATTTATTACTTTATACATTATTAGCATCATTACCATTATTAGTTGGTTTATTAAGTTTTATATAGAAGGAATGGAACATGATACTTGTATGGATTTTGGAGTGATGAAATCAATCTTCTTCTTCTTCTTCACTTCACGGATTAGGGAAATTCCCTGTTCCGGCTTCATTACACCATCTCTGTTGTGGATGTCCCTTTCCTTATTCTTGCTAGAGTTGTTATAGTGGCCATCATGTTGTTTCACTTGAAGCTTTCAAGTAAGAATATTTCCCGGTAAGGTTACCAGCCTTTCGCGGGATTGTGATCTGACAGGGCTGCTGTCTTATGGCTTGATCACAAACCACCATGCGTACTAACCCCACATGGGGGGCTGCTCCTTCTGCCCTTTTCTGGCCATTAGAGACTTTATCCTTGTTACCCCGGACATGGGTTACAGCTGTTTGTGCGGAGGTCTTTATCGCGGGACTGCCGTTGAGGTCCTCTTCTGGAGTACTTTTTCGTCTGATCCCTCTCCTTCGACCTGTCCGGCAAGGGAGGCTCTACCAGTAGCTACGCTACTGCCGGCATAGCACTCAGGATCATGGGGATACTTAAGCTCCACCACCAACTTCAAGGTCATGTACTCCCTAGGTGGAGGATGAAATCAATAATTTATATATTTATTTAAGAATAATTATTGCATTTTTAGTGAAAATACCTATATTTATGTTTCATTTATGATTGCGTAAGGCTCATGTTGAAGCTCCTTTTTCTGGTTCAATAGAATGGGTGTTTTGCTAAAATTAGGTGGTTATGGTTTGATACATATTTTTGGAATTATAACGGTTAGTTATTTAAAATATAATTTTCTTTGAATTGGTATTAGATTAGTAGGAGGTTTTTTTAATAAGTTTGGTATGTTTACGTCAACTTGATTTGAAATCTTTAATTGTTTATTCATCTGTTGTTCATATAGGAATGGTATTAAGTGTTTTAAAAACTTTAAATTCTTGAGGTTTTTGTGGTTGTTTTTTAATAATGATTGGACATGGTTTATGTTCATCTGGTTTATTTTGTTTATCTAATATTGTATATGAATGATTGGGAAGTCGTAGTTTGGTTATTAATAGGGGATTAATGTGTTTAATATCTAGATTAACATTATGATGATTTTTACTTAGTTCTTCTTATATGGCAGCTCCTCCTTCTTGAAATTTATTAGTGGAAATTAGATTGATTAATAGAGTAATGAGATGAAATTGATTGAGAATATTTATGATTGCTTTTATATCATTTTTGGGTGCTGCTTATAGATTATATTTATTTTCTTATAGTCAACATGGAATAAATTTTTAGGGTTTGTATAGTTATATTAATGGTTACTTTTGTGAATATATATTGTTGTTTATACATTGATTACCTTTAAACATATTAATTTTGCGGAGAGATTATTTTTTTTCTTGTGTTTAGCTTTATTAGTTTAATTAGAATGTTGATTTGTGATATCAAAGGTATATAGTAGATATATTAGGCTATTAATTATAATAATTTTATTTGTAAATTATCTTTTGTTGTATTATTTATTATATCAATGATTATGTTCTTTTCTGGTTTATTTGTTTGTGTTAATGATTATATTATTTTTTTGAATTGAAATATTGTGTCTATTAATTCTTGCATTGTTATTATGAGAATTCTTTTGGATTATAAATCATTGTTGTTTATAAGATTTGTGATATATATATGTATATATATGTGTGTGTGTGTGTGTGTGTGTGTGTGTGTGTGTGTGTGTATATATATATATATATATATATATATATATATATATATATATATATATATATATATATATATATATATATATATATATATATATTTATATATATGTGGGAATCTGATCGTTCCGATCCCACAAGAGGAAGTAGAGAGCGCTGGAGTCGAAGGAGAAGAGATGAACGAGTTGCTACAAGACACGCGAGACAGGCAGTGTGTGAAAACAGGAGGCGTAGAACGGTGCTGATTGTTGAGCAGATCCGTGTGTTGTAATGAGTTTTATGTTGTTATATATTTCTTGACTTTAAAAACCAAGTAGGACAATCCCTAATAATCTGATTCCCACATTTTGGGGGCTCAGCCGGGATGTGAAGATCGAAGTCGACGGGAATATTATTCGGGAGTAACGACGAAAAGGCGAAACGACGAAAAGGCGAAACGACGAAAAGACGGAAAGACGAAACGACGCAAAGACGAGGCCTGCGACATTGTGGATATTTCTGCCAAGGTCAACATTGAAAGAGATCCCTGTTGGAAAAGACGAGAACAGTTTCATGAAGAAGAAATCTTGTGGTTAGTGTGAAGAGGTTAAGACAGAGATACAAAGATGGCGACATTGAAGATTCGTGAGGATTTCAGTTTTGTATATTACGTCATCCCATCGAAAATTCTCGAACGTGTTGTAACTCGTTATTAAGAAGTTGTTTGTGTTAATTAGAAAATTCTAGAAGGACGCTTAGAGGATTCCTGGATGTTGTGAATTGCGTAGTGCACTGAAATTTTCGAACGTGTATTGAGAAGTGTGTATGTTATTTTGTGTTCGCGGTGCGCGGAAGATTCTAGAATGCAGTAGTTTTGAAGTGATTATGTTCTGGTTTTGACTATTTTATTTTGTTTGATTTAACCCATATTATTATTTTGTGTGATTTAAATTTGAACCCAGTACCAAGATGACTACGTTAGAGGAAATCGAGAAAATGAAAAAGAACATTGCTACGGCACCTGTTAATGTTATACGGACTATACACAAGTTGATCTTCGGGACAGCATCAACAGATCGGAGGAATAGGAAACGTCTATGGGAATTCCCTGGTTTCTCGTTGAAACGTGATTCCGATGAACATACAGAAAAACTTGACTACATTACACAGGAATTTAGTGAAGCAGACTTGGTCGCAATATGTAGTATTTTGTGTCTCGATTACACTGGGCTGAAAGATGCACTCGTAGAGCGAATTTGCGATCACTTGCTGGATTTATCTTGGTTAGTTGAAGCTTGTCAAAATTGTGAAGACGAGGAAGAAATTGAGGAAGACGAAGAAAACGTTGAGAAAGATGCTAAACCTCCGAAACAAGCTATCCAGTATTGTTCCAGTTCGACTGAAGACGATGAGATCGAAATTGAACAAGAGGTTAAGGGGATTAGACGGCTGAAATTACGCGATCAGACACAATCCCATAAAGTTTGCTTTGACGTTTCGTGATCTCGAAGGTTCTATACGGCCTTTTGACGGGAAGCAAGGATATCCTATTCAGAAATGGATCAACGAATTTGAAGAGATAGCTGTTCTCATGGAATGGGATGAAATACAAAAATTTATTTTTGGAAAGAAATCTTTAACTGGTTTGGCGAAGCTCTTTATTCAAGGAGAAAATGGCATCTCGTCATGGAGGAAATTAAAGAAGGCATTGAAAGAAGAATTCGAGGTTCAAACGAGTGCTGCTGACATTCATCGCTTATTAAATTGTAGACAAAAGAAGAAAGAAGAATCTTTGCAAGAGTATTTTCTGGTAATGCGTGAAATAGCTAGTAGATGCGATATTGACGAACAATCTTTGATGCAGTATATTATTGATGGTATCGATGATGAGTCCGGAACTAAGTTGATTTTGTATGGAGCTTCTGGTATGAAAGAATTCAAAGAAAAGCTACGTAATTATGAAAAGGCGTATGAGCGAGTTGTTCGAGGACGTCAATCGAAAAATCACAATCGATCTGACACGAAAGACAAAAGTGGAAAAGAGAACAAGTATTCATCTGATAAGAACTTAAGAGGTCGTGGATGTTATAACTGTGGAAGTAAAGATGGTCATAAGTCAGCTGACTGCAAATTCAAAGATCAAGGACCTAAGTGTTTTCGCTGTAACGAATTTGGACACATTGCTTCCCATTGTTTGGTGAAGAATGATGGGGAAGTTCGGAAATCTATTGGCGTCGTAGCTGCTCCAATCCAGAAGAATTCTAAGAAGAAATAATCATTAAAGGGTTGAAGACTCAGGCAATACTGGATACGGGATGTGATGTCACGGTAATAAACAACGACCTCCATGCCAAATTGGGACATCCAGATCTTCAAGATACAGAAATGCTGCTTTCTGGTTTCGGGAAAGGCTACGTTTCTCCAGAGGGATGTTTTCGAGCTGATGTCCTGATAGATGACGATTCTTATGAAGTCGAAGTTTTCGTTGTTTCCAATGACATTTTAGAACCTTTTGATACACCATCAATTGTTGGCACTGACATATTAGATCAAGCAGAGTTATTGAGAAACAAACATTATAGCAGAGTAACTAAGATTAGGACGGAAGCATTTGTAATGAAAATAGACGCTATTCGGAAGGATGAATTGAATATTGGCACATCAGCATCAAAGGAAGCAGTTTTAAAGGTTAAAGATATGGTGGCCAAATACCAACCTGCAAAGAAGAAAAACACAGAAATTGAAATGAATATAGTGGTGAAGAATGAACAACCAATTTATAGCAGACCGAGGCGTTTAGCCCCAGAGGAGAAGTCCGTAGTGAATGAACAAGTAAAACAGTGGCTTGAAGATGGTGTCATAGAACCAAGTGTGTCCGAATATGCTAGTCAAGTTGTAATTGCCAAGAAGAAAGACGGATCACCTAGAGTTTGCATAGACTACAGGCGATTGAACAAAAATGTTATGAAAGATAGGTATCCACTTCCATTGATAGAAGATATCCTAGACAAACTTTGTGGTGCCCGAGTGTTCAGCACTCTGGATCTCAAGAATGGCTTCTTTCATGTCAGCATTCACCCAGAAAGTAGGAAATATGCAGCTGTTGTAACGCACTCAGGACATTTTCAATTTTTGAAGGTTCCATTTGGTCTCTGCAACTCCCCCGCAGTGTTTCAAAGATTTATTAATAGTATATTTTGGAAACTTATTCAAGATAACGTCGTTTTTGTATACATAGATGATTTGGTGATCCCTGCATGTGACGAAAAAGAGGCTTTGCACCGACTTCAACTTGTCCTAGATGTTGCTGAGGAAAATGGACTGGAAGTGAAGTTTGAGAAATGTCAGCTTTTAACGAAAAGGATTGAGTTCTTGGGACATACGGTTGAAAATGGAAAAGTGTTTCCCTCTTCTGAGAATATTGCTGCCGTTAAACATTATCCAGAACCAAAGTCTACAGCAGATGTACAAAGTTTCCTGGGACTAACTGGATATTTCAGGAAATTCGTGCCCGATTATGCCAAGATCGCTAAGCCTCTTAGTGATTTGTTAAAGGACAAAGTGAAATTTCACTTTAGTTATGAACAAAGGAAAGCGTTCGCAAATTTGAAGATGCTACTCCAAGGAAATCCAGTTTTGATCATATACAATCCAGCGTTTGAGACGGAGCTATACACGGATGCCAGCAAGTATGGGTATGGAGCAGTGTTATTGCAACGACTCCCAGACGACGGCAAGCTCCATCCGGTGCATTATATGAGTATGAAGACGAAGCCTGAAGAGGAAAAGTACAGTAGTTATGAGCTTGAAATGCTCGCTGTGGTTGCTGCTCTGAAGAAATTCCGAACGTATTTACTCAGAATTAAATTCAAGATTACAGATTGTTCAGCGCTACAGAAGACTATGGGTAAAAAAGATCTTACACCAAGAGTAGCTAGATGGGTTATGACCATGGAAGAATTCGACTACAGCATAGAACATCGAGCTGGTTCCAGAATCCCTCATGTGGATACTCTGAGCCGACACCCTCGCGTGGGCGTACTCTGCGTTGTTAAAGATGGGCTAGTAGCGAAACTCAAGAAAGCCCAACAAGTAGACGAGGGACTCAATACAATTAAATATCACCTTAGGGAGTCCGTGATCTTGGACAATGCTAAGTCAAGTGGTGAGGGATCAACGTCAGTGACGTGGGTTAAGACCGGCTGGGCGCTGGCAAAATTTGCCTCTGCAAGAGGAAGAAAGAAGAAGAAGAAAAAGTCCTTGATTGGAAATCAGGGCATGTGCCGAATTCATAAAACCATGGACGCATCATCCGAGGCGGATGATATCCAGGATGGCCGAGTGTGGGAATCTGATCGTTCCGATCCCACAAGAGGAAGTAGAGAGCGCTGGAGTCGAGGGAGAAGAGATGAACGAGTTGCTAGAAGATACGCGGGACAGAAAGTGTGTGAAAACAGGAGGCGTAGAACGGTGCTGATTGTTGAGCAGATCCGTGTGTTGTAATGAGTTTTATCGTTGTTATATATTTCTTGACTTTAAAAACCAAGTAGGACAACCCCGAATAATCTGATTCCCACATATATATATATATATATATATATATATATATATATATATATATATATATATTATCGATAGTGTTTTTGATTATTAGAACTAATTTAATTAGTATTTTGTTAGGATGAGATGGATTAGGTTTAGTTTCTTACTGCTTAGTTATTAGTATGTAAAGTCTTATGATGCTGGTATGATTACGGCTTTATCCAATCGTATTGGTGATGTAGCTTTATTATTATCAATTGTTCGAATAATAGGT
This sequence comes from Teleogryllus occipitalis, assembly GCA_011170035.1. Taxonomy (NCBI): domain Eukaryota; kingdom Metazoa; phylum Arthropoda; class Insecta; order Orthoptera; family Gryllidae; genus Teleogryllus; species Teleogryllus occipitalis. Next base: position 33,932 of record BLKR01010372.1, on the reverse strand, counting down.
TATGGTAGTTGAAATTATTTATATATTAACAATTTAGGTGGGTTGGATGATGAAATAAAGTATTTTGGTATTATTACCAACGACGTATTCATCAGGTGACAGTATCAACAGCTCATTACAAAACATTCACATATAATACATGTACATTATTTTACAACCCTTTGCCAGATGACATTAAACGATTAAATTCGATAGAAAAGTTTAAATCCAAAGTGGAATCGTTTCTGCTGCATAACTGTTTCTAAACAATTAGAGACTATACTGAGCATCACAAGGAGAGTAACATTAATTTTAACAGTGATATTTAATGTATTATTTACCATTTGGATTGTTTAATTCTAAACAATATGTAACAAGTATTGTATAGCTTCTGGGTCAATGACCCTCATGTCGATCAGATTTTTCGGCCAGTTTCCCTGATCCACAGAGCAAATGCTGAGATGGCCCCTTGTTTTGCTTCTGGACATAAATGTAACTTTATTATCTGTGCACGACTTCTAGAATTCAGTGGGAAATATAGTTATTCAAATTATCATTTCAATGTTGTCGCGGCAGGAAGTATTATTTCTTGATGAAGGACATCATAAGAGCCCAAAATCTATTGCTTATTTATCCTTGGAAATCGATTTTAATTCATAGAAGCGGTTTTTTTAATTAAAAAATTCAAGTAGTATAAGACATAGTGTAGGGATCACAGAATTTTGAAAATGTGCACAGAATTCACTTCTCCACATAGCACGTCATACACAGTTTTAACAGTTTTTTGGCGTAAAATAAATAAATAAAAAATTGATCTATATAAGTGGATACCCATCGGAGCTAAACTTATTAGCCCCGAAAATAAACGATGATTTAAATGCTCTCAATAAACGGGCAGAAGCCCTTGGTCTCTTATTAAATCCAATGAAGTCGCAAAGCTTAGGGATAGGGTCTTGCAACGCTTTGAACAAGTTGGAGAAATCCTCCCTAACGGAAATTAGCATAGGTAACTCTTCTGTTCCCTAGTGTAACGATGTAAAGAACTTAGGAATACACATAGACAGTACACTTAGCTGGACACGCAAGTAGGTACGATTTGCCAAAAAGTCTTCGCTTCCTTTTCCTTAGAACGCGTCAGACAACTACTACCTATTGACACCTGCATAAGCCTAGTAAATTCGCGCACAATGCCTCATTTCGATTATTGTGACTTCCTGCTTACGGATTTAAAGCTCAAACAACAACGCAATTTACAAATGTCACAAAATACATGCATTCGTGTCGCATCCTATCTTAGGAGATACGATTATGTATCTGTGTTTTACGTTCAAACAAAAATTCTCACAATCGAGAAAAAGAGAACTTTACGTAACCTCATCCTTCTCTATAAAATTTTGAATAATAACTATCACACGCACTTATTGCATAACTTAAAATGCTGACGCTTGAATGATCACTTTCCTTGCGATTACTATGCAGACCTCGGCACAATACGGTATCCCACAGTAAGTCATTTATTGTCATTGTAGTTACAATGATTGATTGACTGATTGTTAGTGATTCCGGGCGCGTCAACTACAGAGGTCATTAGTCCCGTAAGTGCAGTGCATGTTTTTTATCGGGAGGTGGCGGTGATCTTCCCTCATTGGTCGGCGACATCCGTGCCGTCCTGCCGCCGATTAGAGGGGGTTTTCCCCAACCAGATATCTCTCACCAGCGGGGCATCGCCCCAGCCGGGACAAGTTCTAAGTCCCCGACCGGTCTCCCGGCATGTGTGGTAGTGTAGTGCATATTAGTGTGTGTAAGGGGTGAGGATAGGACAGGGAAGATGAAGGACAGATCGCGCGCGGTTCGTGGCGTATTCGTGGTAGGGTACTGCTCCGGCATTCGCCTAGTGTTGATCGGAGAAACCACGGTAAACTACCGATCAGAACAGCCGGCCACTAGAATTCTCCTCCAGACAGCGACTGAATTCGACCTAGCTGAAAAGCTAGTGTCGAAAATCTTGCCACCGTCAGGACTCGAAGCTACGACCTCCCGGTCAGAGTGTAATTACAAAATGGAACTCACTACCCACATATCTAAAACAAATAAGCGATTTTATAAAATTTAAAACTGAACTGAGTGATTGGATTAAATTAATTAACCATAGATAACACAAGCTCCTGTTCCCATTTTCACACCCTAATTAAACACTACGTACGCTATCATCACGGACAAAATTCGGTTACATTCAAGACGTTAAGCTGTTCTTCTGTACTTTTCTCCTCTTTACGGTATCGCTAAAAGCCCTAACGTGTCTAATCCAATTCTCCAAGGCAAGTATATTACATATTTAGATAATGTTTTCACGCATTTTTACTCTTTGTATTGTATGATCTTTCCTTGCTACATTTTATTTATCTTGTTCATCTGCCTGCTTTCTGTTTCTTACAGATTATCATCGAAACTTCAACTATTTTCTGCGTTCAACTAGAAAAACTACATTTATATATAAGAAAAACTTTACATTCATATTATCATTCTGTCCTCTCCCCACTTTCCCCAGTTTCATAATTCATTCTAACTCCATGTACTTTCCTTCTGATTTAACATTTTTCCTTTAATCTTTCTATTTTCTTCCCATTGTGCATTTCACTAGTGTTACGGCCCTGAGTCGCTATCTGATTGAGGTTTTCCTGGGTTTTCTCAATCGCTTAAGGCGCATGCCGGGATGGTCCCTAGTCTTGCATCCGTGATATTAATATAAAATCTGCACTTGTTTAGTACTGCATACTTCTTGTTTAAAATAATCCTTCTCTTTCAAGTAATCCTTTGTAGTATAATTTTTGAGTTTATTTGTGACAATATCATCTGATACATTGTCATGCAAGACACATTTTCAAGCCTTTTATTCTCGTGTCCTTAAAAATATAACATATGTATGCATTTTGGGCAGAATTTGTCCAAAATATGACCTTTTACTAAAAACGGTCCTTAAAAATGACATATATGCATTTATGGCAGAATTTGGCCCAAAAAATATTGACCTTTTACTAAAAACTGTGTAAATATGACTTAATATGGACAATAAAAATAGGTTTTTCTAACCGACAATACCTGGATTAGTGTATAAATTGTTTTAAAATTCACCCGAAGGTTCAGAAAAAATATATGACTTGTCATTAAAATCCAAGCCCTAATAATTATCCCAAAATCAGCCAAACTGACCAAGGCGCTGATAAGTGGCACAGGAAATTGAGATTACATACAACAGCTGTCATTACAATTTCTGAGCGAAGAAATTGAATTAGCTACTCAGGATTTCTGTGGAGAACATTTGTTGCTTCTCGTAAATATTATTTGAAGCAAGTACCATTAACATGATATTAAATTGATGAAATCAGCAAAAATGCATTAAGAAGTACGATAAAAAAATGACTTATTAGTCCAAACCAACAAAAATGGACATATACAAATGGATCATTTCATTTGGTCATACCTTAAAATTAATTTCTGTACTAAACGGCACTGTTTTAAAGTGGAAAAAAAAACTGACATTTCATTAGAATCCAACCCCTACTTATCATTATCTAAACGATTGCTCACTTAATGAAATATTGATTGTGACCCAAGTTCATGATTGTGGACTGTGAGACATTTCAAACCATATTGATGATGTTTGATATTATCTTCTTTTTAATATTTAATTTAAAAATTGACATTTTTAATGAATTTCTTGACCTTCTTGATGTACTCTACAGGGTTTTCACACTAAAAGTGATAAGTAGAGCCTGAAGGTTCAAGCATTTATTTTACGTACAATAGGCAAGCAAAAAGGCATTTATTTTTACTAAAATAGACATTTAAAAAAAAGCAATTTATTCTGGATATAGTATGGAGTAAAAGCACAGGAAACGTTGAAAAATCACAATTTAAAAGTAATTGTAAAGAAAATAATTAAAATGTTTCACATTTTTATTCCAACTCTTAAAATTTACATTAGCACTCACGTAGAAGGAATAAGGAAACTTCCTTCTCTTTGTGATATTGATTGTACATGACCATCCGGAATGAAGATGACGATTTAATTTTACCCGTGACGCAGTCTATTCCAAAAGCTATCATGGACTCCTTTTTGAATCTTGAAACGGTATCAGTGAAAACGGAATTATAGGTTTCGTTCTTCGCACTAGTTTGCCACAAGGGAAGAGAGAACAAGAAGGAACAGGGAAGGGATGTACAGAAAGCTCTGTCCTCAAAAGGGATCTGAGGCCATACCCAAAAATAGGATGATACTTCTCGTGAGCGAACAAGTCTGTCAGCATTAACGAAAAATGTCAAATTTTTACTGGTATCATCTCACTTTTCCATTTATATTTTTAACACAACCTGACATTGGAGCCTCCACGTGTACAGAAACACAATACACGTCCGTGCCTTCACGTTGTCCAGGCTTGCAGTTATGTGTCCAGCTTGCAGGTATGTCTCCAGAGATGGGTGTCAGAAGGGGGAAGTGAAATCAATGACAAAAAAGGTAGAAAAGGCACAAATAAGGCAAAATGCCAAAAATAGGCATTAGAAGCTAAAACGGGTAAAAAGAGACAAATTAAAATCTAAAAGAACTCCAAAAGTACAATTAACTGATTCCTATTGTTAAAGTCATAAAATCGTAACAATAATACAAACCAAACTTCCCGGCTCTACTGTTAAGGATTAACACTGCCTTAACAAAGTTGCTTTGTCGATGTAACCTGATATGTTCTCAAAGGCGCTATAAACATCTTGATGCGACTGAATTGGGAGTTGGTTGTTCGCCTGGACTGCGCTGGGCAGCGCGTGTGCGGCTGCGGGGCGAGGACGTGCGTCGAGCAAGAGGCAGCCGCCTAAGGGCGCAGCGTCCGGGCGGTGCACGGGGCCCTTTTCCCTTTGGCCGTGTTGCGGTTCACGTTCGTCATGCAACGTCGATACTTGCAGTGAATGTTCATTAGCCTAACTAATTGATGTTCGGACGAGTAATGCAGGTGATTTAAAGTAAGCAACATGGCTTGTCGGGATTCCTCCTGTGAAGCATCTATGGATTTTGGGGTTGCGTCACGGCGATCGCTTTGCTCAGTGCGGTGTAATGGGCCTCCTGTGTCGTACTAGAAACATAGTTTTACGAACGTCTTTCCGGGTCACCGTAATCCTCTTTCGCCTTTGTCTAGCCCGCGAGAGTGGAGCCCCTAGGTTCCCCACCGTAGGTCAGGCTCTGTTTGCCGGCGAAGTAGGGAAACTTGGCTCGGATAGTTCCGACTGACTGCCGGGGTCAGTAGGCAAAATTTGTTACGGTGCTTCTGCTACCAGAGCTTTTTCAGGCTCTGCGTTACTTTTCAACCTTTGCGGAGGTAAACTAGAATGCTGTTGAGTACCTCGGAATTAGATACGTACTGTGCGAGGTTAGCATTCTAGAGAACTTCCCACCGTAGGACGTCCTAGGAATAAATTTCGAGGTGCATTGTCGCATCGTGGAATGTCGCGCAGGAAAGTGACGATTATTCTGTGAAATGGCACAGGAGGGGAAGGGATTTTACTAACATGCATTTTCCCCCACATTTTTGGACAAAATGTAAAATGGCGGATATTTAGCAAGAACTTCGCAAATGAAAGTAAATACTGTGATATTGCGCTTGGCGCCTTTACTTCACCCGTTTTTTTCTCTAACTTAACTTTTGTTTTAGGTTAAATGCGAATTTACATTGTATGCGAAAAAGAAATGGGAAGCTAAACACATTGGGAAAAACTTAAACACTTGCCCATCTCCAAGCGACAGTTTGAAACTTGAAAAATTGGTGGAGACAGGATGTTGGTGTGGCTTAAACGTGTTTTTTATAGGTTTATGGAACTGCGATAAAGGAGTGTAAACGAATTCGACTTTTCTCGCATGCAGACCTTTCCCACACTTGCACTGCACCTACACTTCAAACGATCATTGAGTAGATTCTGCCAATGAAAATGCACTTTAATGCTACCTTAATTTCATTTACCTTTTCAGGAAGAGCTTTAATTTTCCGAAAAATTGATACGGTTGATGTGCTGTTGCAGGTTCCAACGTTTGCAGTTCGTGCTCCTTGGCCTTGTGCTGTCGCTTTCGGGGCCTGCCCTCGTGGGTTTTGACGTTCGGTTTCATCGTTCTCATGATTTTGGAATTCAACTTTTGGAAAATGTATGAAAGAGGATGTAAAATGTGTATATTTTCAGGCTAAAATACGACGGTGTAAAAAATAGTGTAGTTTTCCTTCAATTTGATTTTATTTAGTAAAAAAACAGTAAAAACTATGTATGACGTATGAGGGAGAAAGTTATCTTCGCTCATTTTCTTGAGTACCAGAATCCCATCCCAACATTTTAATTATAAATATTTGAAAGATGAATTAAAGTTATAATAATGATACAAATAATAATTATAAGTATTATTATTTGAATTATTATTATTACTATTATTATTATTATTATTATTATTATTATTATTTGTCTCATTATCATTATTATCATCATTATAATTATTATTATTAATTATAATGATTATTAATTATTTTGGTATGAACAAGAAGATTCCCGGATTAGAAGTCCCTGAATGGGTGAGGAAAATTATAAGAGATCTTTTTCCTAAGGGAGACCCATGGAGAAGGAGTAATCAGTAATTATGCATTTGATGAGAACAATATCTTTACGAACAACGAGCTGTAGATAGAGGCGAGAAAACTAAAATCCAAAAAAGCCAGTGGCCCTGATGGAATCCCAAATGAAATTATTAGGATTGTTGCCAAAGTATATCCAGAATGCTTACTGAAAGCATTTAATTACTGTCTCAGACATGGTACGTTCCACCAGAACTGGAAGAAACAGAAATTAATCCTACTAAGAAAAAGAAACAAGCCCACAGACAGGACATCATCATTCAGGCCATTATGCCTATTAGACACTATGTGCAAACTGCTAGAAGGCTTGATTCTGCAAAGACTAGAGAAACATTTAACGGCAGGAATGAACTTCTCTGACAGACAATTTGGATTCAGAAAAGGCCGCTCGACCACAGATGCTATTCTGGAAGTAGTACGTATAGCTGAAGCAGCTAAAAGAGGAACGAACAGGAAAAATGGGTTATGCGCCCTGGTGGCCATGTACATTAGGAATGCTTTCAACTCCGCTAGATGGGGCGATGTTATTAAGGTCCTGGTCGCGAAGCAGGTCCCAGAATACCTACTTAGAAACTTAGAGAATTACTTATCCGAAAGAAAGATTACGTACGAGGATGCTTTCAGGCTGGAGGAAGAAATGACATGTGGAGTACCACAAGGTTCCAAACTAAGCCCATTCTTATGGAACGTCATGTATAACGACCTCCTAAAAATCGACCTACCACAACATATCCAGCTGATTGGATTTGCAGACGACACGCTGATTACTAGCCACAGTGAAAACACAGAACCGCAGATGCACCTAAATGAGTCTCTTTTCAGGGTTAAAAGATGGATGACGCAAAGAGCCCTGCAAATGACAGCTGAAAAGACAGAGGCAGTACTAGTAACGGACAGAAGAGCTATCCAATTCCCCCGCATCACCTTGGATGGAGTAAATATCCCCTGGAAACGTCAAATTACATACTTAGGTGTCGAAATAGACCATAGGATGAGTTTCGGGCCCAATATCAGCAAAATGGCAGACAAGGAAGAAGCGACTGGAGCCAACCTCTCAAGAATTATGCCAAATATAGGAGGACCAAAAGAAGCCAAGAGACGTATGATTGCGAGCGTAGCTCACTCACAAATGCTTTATGCGGCTCCGGTGTGGGCTGACAAACTAGGTAAAGCATGCGTGGGACTGAAGTACGCACAAATGCAAAGGAGATTGGGGCTGAGAATAGTGTCAGCTTATCGCACAGTATCCGACAGCGCAATAGGGGTACTGGCCAGAATACCCCCCATTGTTATGTTGGCTAGAGGAAGAAAAGCGGTGAATGACGAAGCGAAAAAGTCTGCTAACTCCAGCAGGGAAAACCTGCGAGTAGGACGAAAGAGGATATTAAGAAGAGCGCCCGAACATCACTATTGGCAGAATGGCAGGAGAGGTAGGACAGGGATCCTAAAGGAAGGTGGACACACCTCTTGATACCACATATCGAACCACGGTTCAATAGAATGCACGGAGAAGTAAATTTCTACCTCACACAAGTGCTCACAGGTCATGGTTGTTTTAAATCCTACCTATTTAGATTTAAAAGAGCATATGACTCAAAATATGAATTCTATGGTTACGAGGATGATGACGCCATGCACACAATATTTGCATGTGTAGCATGGGACACATGGAGAAAAAGATTGAACGAGAATTTGGACGCTGACATTTCTCCATCAAACATAGTTCGGCTTATGCTTCAATCGGAGGAAAGGTGGACAACAATACAAGATTTCTTGACCCTTGTGATGAAAAGGAAAGAAGAGCGACTCCGAACGTAAAATGAAGTAAAGGCTCAGCTACCTGCCTGCCTCTCCATGAAGTAATGTCTCGTGACGATTCCGTGGAGAGGCACATGGGCATAAGAAGAGAGGTTTTTTTTAGTGGGTATACCACTGAAATTGGGAGTCCTACACACCAGGGATTATACCATCTGAATCCCTGATGGTGCATAATGCATTTTTTCCTCTCACAAAAAAAAATTAAAATAATAATAATAATAATAATAATAATAATAATAATAATAATAATAATAATAATAATAATAATAATAATGATGATGATGATGATGATGATTCTTTGATTCTGATTGCTGTTGATTCTGTTTGATTATTCTATCAATAGAAACCACAAAATAAGTAAATGAATAAATTAAACAAAATTACAATATAGGATAGGAAGAATTTGCCAAAGCACGTTTGTTTTTTCTTCTTCTAAGTAGTCCTTTTCTTACGGTGTGATTTGGTGTTCATTGGCCTCAGGCATTGAATGGTTCATTCAGATAGTGAATGGTTATAACTAAGGATCGGATTTTCATGCAGTAAAACCCTCTAAAACATGCAGATAAAACACCAAAAGCTTTAAATAAAGCAATAAAATTATTAAAATGTTGCCAAATGATTTTATATAGCCTAAAAACTTCAGTTAATGTACTTATAAACTTATTTTGTACTTTGGATTAGCATTACAGTGAACAAAATTAAATTTTTCTGTTTTTATTATAATATAATTAATTTTGTACATATTATTTAAACAAGTCATATTTTCTATTTCAAATATCATTCAAACAAAATTAAATTAAGGTCAAAATACAAATAAGTGTTAACAAAAACTGAAAAATACAAAAATTCCTTTAAAAACCAGATGTAATTAAGTTATGCAAAAATTGTTATTTGTTTTCATTATAATTTACTATTATGTACATTTCCAAATTCTTTTCTAAGAAATAATATCTTTTATCACTTGTTTCAGACAAGAAACCTTCTTTCTAGAATTATACTTAGAAGGACTTTTCTTTTATGAGCTTGAAATGTTATGTGTGAAGTGTAAATCGATACATTTCCCAATTAAAGCCGTGTTATAATTTAACACAGTCACGGCTCACAGAGTAGCACTCCTACCGCATATTGGGAAAACTAGTTGAAGATCAATGCTACTTGTTGAGCTGCAAAGTAATGCCATCTGGTGAGCATGCCCTTCTTCAGACCCTACACCCCACCCTTGAAGGCTGCTTGTCCACAACCTTCGCCCGCCCGTTTAGCCTGTGCAGTGAATGCACGACGTCACGCCTCGCCGTTTTAAACAGGCCTCAAGGTGGAATGAAGTGGGAGCCTAACGCTTTTGTCTTCCGTAGTCATGGCTTCAAAAGCATTACCGACGACGGTAATTGAACACATAAACAAAACTTTTGATATGATTGTTATATAATACAACTCAAAAATCCATTATTAATACATACATTCATTTATAAATATATTTTTAAATTTCTTTTGGGGGCGATTTCTATAGGAGAGGCTCAGCCTTTCAGCTTTTAATGATGAGCCGCGCCTGATTTAACAACATCTTAGAGCCGGTATTTTTTCATAAACTGCCATAAATTGTACTCAAATTTCTTTTCCTTTCTATTAATGTTAATTAATGTTATTCAAATTATTCATTATTAATGTTTTTCAAATCACTTTCTGATTTTCATGAATACCTGTCTGGGCATTTGAAGTGAGATTTTTTCCTTCCTGATTTTTTATTGGTACTGGAAGTTGAGGAAAATGAGATCTGGTACATGAAAACTCTAATTTTCTTGTTTTCTTTTAAAATTTGTTTTAGCTTTGTGACTGATGCAGCATCTTCTTCAAAACCTTCAATTAATTACTTATATTTTGTGAAATGTTCACAGTAAAACAGAGCTACTTCTAACCATGTTCCCCATCTGGTTTTGATCACTTCTGAAGGAAATGAACAATTCATAAAAATGTTAAAAATCAATTTTCATCCAAAAAAGCACCTAAATTGTCATTCACAAAACAGGAGGAAGTTTAAAAATTTGTTTTTGCAAGCTATTTAAATGAAATTAAATAAAGTTTTGGGTCAATTTCTAGTTGCAGGATACCAATAAATAAACTACAAATATATTTTCCCCTGGCATCAGTGATCTCATTGATTTCGGCACACACAATTATCTGATATTTGACGCATTTACAATGACACAATTATCTGATATTTTATTTCTAATTTTAGACAATGTTGATTCCAAACAAAAAATATCATTTTTCTAAGGGTATTCTCGTTTGGAGCTTTATGCTATTTTTCAAAAATTTCTTAAAGGAAGTTGTTTGTAACGGGAAAAAAGGAATATTTGAAGTTTTGGAAAAAACTGGAAATTTTTTGATTTTGGCAGTACCAGAGTTTTTAATGGAAATTGATCTAATGTACTATGAGAACGTTGAAAGCAAGTATAATTTTCTAAGTGGCCTGTGCTGTTTCTATTGCTACAGTGTCATCCATATGGTTTTTGCCCACAAGCACAGGCCTGTGTGTCTTTCCTGCAATGCTATCCATTTTTTTTTTATCTAAGAAGCTCTATAAAATTAGATACATGTTTGCATGAAGCATAGAGAAATTGAAGCTCACATACAATATTTGATACATTGCCATTGCAATTGTATCCTTCCTTCCTTTATACTTAATAACAAACTTTCATTCAAATTCTAAAGTCCTTAGATCCAATTGTCATATAATAGGCCTAAGAATGATTTTGGTTCTAAAATTTTTAACTTTTGCATGATCAGAGATAACTATTATCCTTTAAATTTATTCGTTTTTAAATATATTATAGTTTAATCTAGAATTTTCTTGAATAGAGAAAATTTGGAATTATTTTATGAAATGCAAAGAATACACCTTATTAAATATTCAAAAATAATTTTTAAACTTCTACTAGAATTCCAAAAATTATATTATTCTCAATACCCTAATAGTTCATCCTCCTTTTTGACTTTGGTAATTGTAAATATCAAATCTTTTGGAATTTAATGAAGGAAAACATTCCTGAATCTTTTATAAAATGTAATGGCATTAGGTATAAAATTTCCCCTTCACAGTAACAGTTCGAAAGTATGATGTTATGACTATAATCAAGGAATTTGAGAATTCTTCCTTTACTATTCAAGAAAATGAGAAACAGAATTAACACTTCTCATAGTTAAATATCTGACCTTCTTTTTGAACCAATATGTATTGTTCATGCAATTTGATAAAATAATTCTAAAAATTTGACAAGAGGTTTTGAGACAAAATCCCAATTTCTTATTTACTGAGTGTGATAAGAGTGCAGGTTTTCCCACAACTGATAAATTTAACTACCTGACAAAAGAAAAAAATGTTATTGTTAAATATGTATACCAATAAATTCCACTGAAGAAAAGTTTCTTCCTATCTTTCGTGAAATTATGTCAAGAAATCAGTAAGTTATGGAAGAGTAATCTCATAGATCTTGGAACTTCTATCAAGATATACCCCTCAGGAGAGAAAATACATAGTAGGTCTTATGGTTTAATAAAAAGTCACAAAGCTGGATTTCCTGTGAGAGTAATTTTGTCTTCACTATGTTCTCCGCAGTTTGAACTTCACAAATTTTTATATCAATTGCAGCATTGTGTCAAATATAGTCACATACCACACTTACATAAGATTTGAGATATTGCCAAATATCAGTAGTTATTCACTAAGGGTCACTAGTAAGTTATAGGTCCTACTTTGCTTGCATTTTGTGGTTGCATGTGGAATTATAAGGCAGACTTGTCATCCATTTCTCTCATTAATCAACCCAAGTGAACAACTGAAAGGTGATACAAAGTAATAAATCAATTATGAGGTGATACAAAGTAATCAATTTATGAAACGCAAATATGTATCAAACAACAATGTATTGAACACAATAAATGTGTTAAACGCATAAAATTATGGAACACAAAATTATCAAACACATGCAATGATCAAGCATATGAAATGATGATACATGAGGAATTATTGAACACATAAAATAATCAAACATAAAATTACTAAACACATAAAATTATCAAACATAAAATCATCAAACAAAATCATCAAACATAAAATCATCAAACACATAAAATTATCAAACATAAAATCATCAAACACACAAAATTATTAAACACACATAATTATCAAAAATAAATATTATCACACCCTAAAGTAGGTAAAATAGATATAACCATCAAAAAACAATTTTTATCATCAAGAAAGTAACTTTATCACAGATATTTATTTATTCACAAAAATATACCAAATGCAACATATTAAAAGAAATGAAGCCAAGTTAACATAACACAACTGAAAGATGTCACAAAGTTATAAACAAAAACACTTATAGCAATAATCTACTCCATTTAATCGAGCTCTTCGACTACTGGATTGTTACGGAACACATCTTCAATGTTGATCTCATTTGGTGTGAATATTAAATGGCGTCCCTTTAACCAACCACAGTTCCCTATAAAAGCAACTGCTACCATCGTATTCTCAGCAAAAACTACCGCAAGATCGTTCTAGAACAGAGAGAAGGCATTATTTAGGTTTTTCTTCAGGTACTTTGGTTACCCTACCACCAGACGAAGACCAACTGCTTTACATGTATTGCAGGTGGTCTTGACCAGACTCGTAGGATACCGGAAGGATCTCTCGCAGATTTCAGTCGTAAGTCAGACATTTTCTAGACAATGCTGTGGGAATGTTGAAGGAGACTGAAGGTTGAAAATTTCTGAAAGGAAATAGTAACCAATTGCCAGAGCAAATGTAATAATAAGTTTTAATTCAAATTGCCTTGAACAGAAGTGTTCAGGCTTCAATAATGAAACTAAGGTGAAATTCATAGACAAGAATAAAATTATAAATCTGCTCAAATTTAGTTTTTCTCAAGCCAAATCAATTTAAATATATTTTAAAACAAATATTTTTCAAATGCAAATTCAATATTTTATTTGAAAAAAACAATAAATATGTATAATTCATGTAACACTTCTTACAGATCTAGCGAATAGGCAATTCAAAGAGGGAAGACATTTAATTTTTTTTTCATGAGCAAGGTAAACAAATAACACAAAATATTTTTTCAGATGAACTGTTTGATTTATTTCAATCTGTGACATTACTATTAAATAAAGCAAAATAATTTTATAATAATATTACTTTTTCTTCTTACAAAGTAAGAGCGAAAAAGTAAAAAGTATTGTAATTGTCTGGTGAAAAATAGTGAATTTTCGGGCCTCTCGTTAGATACTGACCTTGAGAAACATACCTCCAAACAATTTATTTCTCTGGGAGAAATGTTTATTAAACTTTTTTTTCCAGAAATAAAAATAAATATCTCGCGGTACAGTGGAACGCAAAGCAATAAACAGGAAGAAACTAGCTAGCAAGAATGAATACACCGAGACGCACTCAGATGTTTTGGTCAACAAAACATGGCGGACCCACCAGCTGCACACCAGCGATCGGCTTCACTTTCTTGGGGTCGATGTCACCTCCATATATGAAAACCTTGATCTGAAGACAGACGGACAACCCATCCATCATATCTTATCATCCTTTGGACTGGACACGAAGAATCGCTCGCGGCACCAAGCCTATTTTATCGGCCTCTCCTCCAACCGTTGGTATTGGTCGGAGAAATCCGCGGAAACGACCGAAAAGAGTAGCCACCTCTTCGATTATCATTTAGCTGGTGTGGAAAATCGACGGAACTCGAACGTACGTTCTCCGTGTCTGGTCGTTTGTGGACACAACTGCAGAGTTGTGTTCACACATGACACTCTATCGCAGTCGAGGTTGTCGGTGTGTTATCTTAGCACACGCCCAAACCCACATGGTGACCTTGAGCCATGATAATTCGACCGGCACCGTATGTAGCCGGCCATGCGATTCTCCCAGTCTCAACCTCTAGGCTTTGCGATGGAGCGATCCCCATCCACATGTGGCATATCCCCCCTTGATCGAGGAAAATTTTGGATAGACGTCGGTGATCTGGGATTGAGCTAAGAAGCCGTGAGGCTCGACAGACGCAACATGTGGGTAGGGTGGGTGAACGAAAGTCAGGGCATAAACAACTCAACGAAATCGATTCTAAAGCCATACAAATGGAGGTTCAACAAAATATTTAAAGGGGAAATGTTTATACCATTTTATCAAAAGAAAGAAAAAGAAAATAGTAAATACTGAAAACATCTACTGAATTGTTCAACAATTGGTATTGTATATTCTATGAAATTGTAAATTTCAGAACATAACTTCCAAGTATTCACAATCAAACAATGAAAATCGATTACTGTGCAAAGCTTACATATTTAAATAAATTCAGACCATCAATAACTAAACTTTTAATTATTTTCAAAAATATGTAGAATTTAAAGTGCGTATCAGCGTCGAAGTCATTAAAAATTCTGTTTAATATATTTTATTGATATTAATATTTTTAAAAATAAGATAGATACATTTTTGAGGAACCACGAGGGGGTTTAGTTGATTAAAGTCCCTAGATACAGCGTGTGGCGCATTTCTTTGCGCTGCCGATTCCGCTATATCCTGTTGATCCGGGCAATAATGTGGGTGTGTTAGAAAGCACCAATTTATCCAAAACCAATATTAATATTCTCGTAAATCTGCACACTGTCTTCAATTGAATGGGTGCCTGTAAATAGGACGTAACTATCAAAACCACAATTTTACAGAAGAAAGAAAACATGTTCGTAGAAGATATTTCATAAAATACATCAGTGAATCCATAGTGATAACTGAGAATACAACTTTATTCAACAGCTGTATACTTTTTTCATGATTATTGGTTGTTATTATTATTATAAGTTCTGCTAATTGGTTCATGGAGGTTTTGAAGAAGCTAAAATTGCGTACGTATTTTTGAATTACCCCTAGAAAACTAGAAAGGGAGGGAATCTCGTCAGCATACAAGCGAAGACACATCAAGTCAAGAGTTCAAGCCTTGAGAGAAACTGAAAACATTGAGAGATAGTGGTAAATCATACTGCGTATATTTCATAATATTAACAATAATAATTATTATTATATGATAAAGTGTCGTAAAACTATTTGGTTCTTAAATAAAGTTAAAAAAATAATAAATATGTGGATATAATCAATTTATTTTTAGGAAATGTTAACAGTTAAAATATTCCACAAACTAGCAAATTGGAAAATTCTAAGAATTTAGGAAATTTTTACCGTTTTGAGTATTCCCAAGAACTGAAAACCCGATCCAACATCTCTCACCCGTAAGCCAACGATTTATTCTACCTTTTGCGCACTTCTCTGCATCGCGGGACGCTAAGACTTACCAAAGGGCAGTTAAAGGCACGGATCCAATTGAAGTGCCACTTCTGGAGCACCCAGTCCGGGGTGAAGGACACGAAGCGCAGGCGCGTGACGCGGTGCGGGCGGCGTGGGTGGGGGATGACGGCCACGAGCGCCACGCGCTCCTCCCAGCCCAGCGGCCACGGCGGCGTCACGCGCACGGAGTACACGCGGCGGGGGTTCTGCCGCACGATGGACCGGCAGAAGTCGAGGGGGGACGGGACGAAGCAGCGCAGGCGCTGCCAAACAAGTTAAAGCAGGATGAAGGCAAAAGCGTACCTTATAATTATGTCATCAATCAAGGCATTTATGAAATAGGAAGCTCACTCCTACATAATGAAGGGTTCAGTAGAACAACGGGCAATCCCACATTTTTGTGAAATTGAGTTATTACAATGAAATAAAACTTCAAATATCATTATTTCAGTGTAATATGTTATTTAAATTGAGGATGGATTTACTAGTATATGCAAGTGTACTGTGTTTAAAAGTTTAATAATGTACTGGAATATATTATGAAAGCTATAGTAAAACCCTTAGTATCTCAGAAAGAAGTGAATGTGGGATAGCCCCTTTTTCCACTCAGCCTTTCAATAGCCAAGCAAACAAAGAACCACGCACAAACCTTCTGGAAACAAGGTTTCGGTCAAATTGTCTGAAAATTAAGTGTGTTGGTCCTTAGACCATATTGATCAAAAGTCGTTATGCCCATTAAGCCCAAAAAGTTTTTTAAATCTAAAACACATTTTAAAACGCAGAACATGTCGATTTGTAGGATGATAGAAAAGGACATATGTGCGCTCAAAACGTATTCAAATGAAACCACCTCACTTGTTTAGACTTGTGAATTATGACATTTCATTTTCTGAAAAGTAACTGACTTTAACTGTACTGGTATTGTATTGTGAAAGTTAATATTTAAGATAAAATGATGAGATACGAAAAATGAGATTCACTGATTCACCCGAATCAGTGAATCTCACTGATCCACGTGACGCGGTTTGCTTATCAAACCAAGCATGTCTATTTATAGATATTTAGATTACCAGATATTTATATCTTACAACGAAAACGAAAATCTGCAAGGACATGAATATCTCGACCAAGAATTCATTAATGGCTATTATTGCACTTGCAAATTAGGAGTCCGAACACTTGGGAGTTGTGCTCATGTTGCTAGTGTCTTATGGTATTTAGGATATGTTAGACATCAGCAAAATATTCGACATCCAACTACTGCTCTTGTAAAAAACGATTTAGATGCAGCAACACAGACCAGCTCCAGTCGATTTGAATGATAGAGATATCATAAACGTTGAAGTGAAGAACTAAAATGCCAAAAAAGTTCGATGAAAGTGGAAGGCAAAGGGACTCACGATAATCAAGCACCCCGACAGTGAGAGCCAAAGGGAATCACGATAATGAAGCACCCCGATAGTGAGAGGCAAGGGGTCTTGCGGTAACGATTCACCCTACCGCGTGAGGCAAGGACACCTACAGTGACGAAGTACCTCAACGTGGAAGGTAAGGGGGCTCACGGTAATGAAGCACAGTGACTTACGGAAAATGAAATAACATAATTCCCTAGTCTATACAAGTGAGGTAGTTTCATTTTAACATGCTTTGTGTGCACACATGTGCCTTTGTGTCACCCGACAAATCGATATGATCTCCGTATTAAAATGTGCATTAGATAAAAAAGAACAACTTTTTTTGACTTAACGGTCATAATGGCTTTTGATCATTATGATCTAAGGAACAACATACAACATTTTCAGACAATCTGACCATTTCCATAACATTCAATCTCATTTCCATAATATTTGTGAGTGGTTCTTTCAAGATGTGTAGACAAGTATGTGTGCATGTGTGTTCATGACGACTTTGTCGGAAATTTCATATTTTTCATCGGTGGCGTTATTTTAGTGGGCTTGGGGACGTCGTTTCTGACATTAGTTTCGAGCTTCCTAGCATGGGCTTAGTTAGTGATGTAACCGTAGGTATTGTTACCGGTTTTCGTCGCGCCCATAGTCTAAATATAGCAACTTCCCCTTAGCATTTGACTTTAATGTGATTGACGTGAAATCAATCTACAAAGTAAATACTACTAGCAAATACAGATGAGACATTTCAGGTGAAAAATAACACATTAACGTGATCCTCATCTTATTAATGATAAAGAATTGCTTCTTCCTTTTTGGTTACAGAAGAACAGATTAACGTATTGTAATTTTATGATTTCGTTATAGCCTTCCTGGCATCACAATTTTGTGTGCATTTCCAAGACTAGAAGCGCTGTCGACACCGGTGGTCAATGGCGATCAGCGAGTGTCACGCAATTCTGAGTGTCTGAAGGCGGAGCCGCCGCAATCTCTGCGTCGGTGCGATACAGAGCTGTCGTATGTGTACTTCAGTTACGCCAAACCACAAATTTGCTCTTCGCATAGTTTATACCTAAAATCTAGATTTCTCATAAACAATACCTACAAATATACTTGAATTCTCGTCTTCTTTAAGACTGGACCTTCTCTTCATAAAAGAAGAGAAACTGTCAAGAAACTGCATTGCAGAAACGAAGCAGTTTGTTAATAAAAGGACGCCAGAAACATTTGTTAATCTACTTGAGATGACATAGTATTTTTTTACATTTACTCATTTTTTTATTCATTACATATTTTCATTACTTTATAATTTTATTCATTTACTCTCAATTTTAAAAAATCTCACTTATTGCACAAAACCCCAAACACTAATAACTCAAAATTAGATGTTTTAGATAAACCAAAATCAGCAATAGAATAGAGTTTCTGCTTTAAAATATTCATCGCCTCGAATTGGAAAGTATTTAACAACGTAGAGAAATACAAGGCCAATACGGATGACAAATACATCGCCATTGTACAATCAAAGCTAGCCACTCTTTATAAGCAACACTAACCTTGACGGACACTAGATGTTTAGAAGTTATCGCCTGCAAACAGAGGTCAATAAAAGCACAAAGTCACAATTGTCACTAATATGATTAAAACTTGTAGTCGAAACAGGCCACCATCACAGTGACACATTTTATGGACTAAACCATGGAAAGGAATTTAAAGTATAATGAAAAAGTGATTAACGACATTCATTATTATTTATATTTCAAGACAATATTTCATTTAAACATTCATAAACTTCAATTAACAACATCGATTATTCTTATTATAAAAAGCTTTTCATGTTTTGACTGGTGTGCTTTGGATGATCCCTGTCTTTGGCGAAGTCTCATTGAAGTCCATGCGTCTGACGAAGTGAAAGTCGCGAGTTAGAAATGCTCGTTCAACTCACCAGTGATTCGCGTATTAATGGGAATGGCAATGTATTTTCAGCCAAAGGTAAATAGAGCTTGGTTGGAACGCCGCTCAAACGCCGTCCAATCCGTCTATTTAACGTAGCGGGCCGTCTATTAAACGGCGCGGGGACCTGCTCCAAAGCGGGGACTTGCTCCGGAGCGGGGACCTGCTCCGAGTGATCTTGCTCCGACTCTGACGCAGGCACAGGCTCCGTCCTATCGGAGTCGGAGTCAGACCCCAAATCGATAACCTTAGGTTGATTTACCTCCAGGTGCGGCACCTCGTAGGACTCCGACTGCGGCACAGACAAGAACACTCATCACCATTCCGACTTAGCCAACACCTCTGGCGACCTTGTCTCTTTTTGGTGCAATCAAAATAACGAAATGTATGCGACACATACTCCAGATGGTCCTTACCTCCTCACGCACGTTATCATGCTCAGACGCTGCCGGGGTCGTCGGCTCCGTCCTATCGGAGTCAGACCCCAAATCAACCACCTCAGGCCCATTCTTGTCCATGTGCGGGTCCCCGTCGGACTCCGACTGCGACACAGACAAGAACACTCATTACCATTCCCACTTAGGCACCACCTCTGGCGACCTTGTCATCATTTGGTGCAATCAAAATAATGAAATGTATGCGACACATGCTCCAGATGGTCGTTACCTCCTCACGCACGTATTCGTGCTCAGACGCTGCCGGGGGCGTCGGCTCCGTCCTATCGGAGTCACTCCTCAAATCAACCTCCTCAGGCCCATTTATCTCCATGTGCGGGCCATCGTCGGACTCCGACTGCGACACAGACAAGAACACTCATTACCATTCCCACTTAGGCACCACCTCTGGCGACCTTGTCATCATTTGGTGCAATCAAAATAATGAAATGTATGCGACACATGCTCCAGATGGTCGTTACCTCCTCACGCACGTTTTCATGCTCAGACGCTGCCGGGGGCAACGGCTCCGTCCTATCGGAGTCACTCCTCAAATCAACCTCCTCAGGCCCATTTATCTCCATGTGCGGGTCATCGTCGGACTCCGACTGCGACACAGACAAGAACACTCATTACCATTCCCACTTAGGCACCACCTCTGGCGACCTTGTCATCATTTGGTGCAATCAAAATAATGAAATGTATGCGACACATGCTCCAGATGGTCGTTACCTCCTCACGCACGTTTTCATGCTCAGACGCTGCCGGGGGCAACGGCTCCGTCCTATCGGAGTCACTCCTCAAATCAACCTCCTCAGGCCCATTCATCTCCATGTGCGGGTCCTCGTCGGACTCCGACTGCGACACAGACAAGAACACTCATTACCATTCCCACTTCGGCACCACCTCTGGCGACCTTGTCACCATTTGGTGCAATCAAAATAACGAAATGTATGCGACACATGCTCAGATGGTCCTTACATCCCCACGCACGTTATCATGCTCAGACCCTGCCGGGGGCTTTGGTTCCGTCCTATCGGAGTCAGACCCCAAATCAACCAACTCAGGCCCATTCATGTCCATGTGCGGGTCCCCGTCGGACTCCGACTGCGACACAGACAAGAACACTCATTACCATTCCCACTTAGGCACCACCTCTGGCGACCTTGTCATCATTTGGTGCAATCAAAATAATGAAATGTATGCACATGCTCCAGATGGTCGTTACCTCCTCACGCACGTATTCATGCTCAGACGCTGCCGGGGCGTCGGCTCCGTCCTATCGGAGTCACTCCTCAAATCAACCCTCCTCAGGCCCATTTATCTCCATGTGCGGGTCATCGTCGGACTCCGACTGCGACAGACAAGAACACTCATTACCATTCCCACTTAGGCACCACCTCTGGCGACCTTGTCATCATTTGGTGCAATCAAAATAATGAAATGTATGCGACACATGCTCCAGATGGTCGTTACCTCCTCACGCACGTTTTCATGCTCAGACGCTGCCGGGGGCAACGGCTCCGTCCTATCGGAGTCACTCCTCAAATCAACCTCCTCAGGCCCATTTATCTCCATGTGCGGGTCATCGTCGGACTCCGACTGCGACACAGACAAGAACACTCATTACCATTCCCACTTAGGCACCACCTCTGGCGACCTTGTCATCATTTGGTGCAATCAAAATAATGAAATGTATGCGACACATGCTCCAGATGGTCGTTACCTTCTCACGCACGTTTTCATGCTCAGACGCTGCCGGGGGCATCGGCTCCGTCCTATCGGAGTCACTCCTCAAATCAACCTCCTCAGGCCCATTTATCTCCATGTGCGGGTCATCGTCGGACTCCGACTGCGACACAGACAAGAACACTCATTACCATTCCCACTTCGGCACCACCTCTGGCGACCTTGTCACCATTTGGTGCAATCAAAATAACGAAATGTATGCGACACATGCTCCAGATGGTCCTTACCTCCCCACGCACGTTATCATGCTCAGACGCTGCCGGGGGCTTTGGTTCCGTCCTATCGGAGTCAGACCCCAAATCAACCACCTCAGGCCCATTCATGTCCATGTGCGGGTCCTCGTCGGACTCCGACTGTGGCACAGACAAGAACACTCATTACCATCCCCACTTAGGCACCACCTCTGGCGACCTCGTCACCATTTGGTGCAATCAAAATAACGAAATGTATGTGACACATGCTCCAATGCAAAACCCTCAACAAATGAACTTCAGCAACATTGGTGACCATAATATTTTCTCACACAACCCTAGAGACAAACCCACACACATAGAGACAATCGCACTCTCATAGATACAATCACTACTACTACTGCTACCACCACCACCACCACCAGCACCACGACTACTACTGCTACTGCTACTGCTGCTGCTACAGCTACTGCTACTGCTACTCCTACTGCAACTTCTAGTGTAAATTGGTACTGCCACTTCCACTGCAACAGCTACTGGTACTCCTACTGTTACTGCTGCTACTAGTACTGCTACTACTGCTATTGCTACAGCTACTGCTACAGCTACAGCTTCTGCTACAGCTACTGCTACTGCTACTTTTACTGCTGCTACTAGTACTGCTACTACTACTGCTACTGGTTCTGCTGCTGCTGCTGCTGCTACTACTACTACTACTACTACTACTACTACTACTACTACTACTACTACTACTACTACTACTACTACTACTACTACTACTACTACCACTACGATAACAACTACTATTACTATCACTAAAACCAATCCCACAAATACGACTACTACTACTACTACTACTATCGCTACCGCTACCACTGTCTCTCCTACTACTACCACCACCATCTTAACTTCCACTAACTACTACAAATACCACTAGTACCACCACACCTGCCACAACGACTGCTACGTCTACCCCGACCACGATCACTATTTGTTCCGCTCCCTTAACCACTACCAGTACCACATTACAAAAAACGAGGTCTACTACCGCTACCTTCACTACTATCATTACCAACACCATCACTGCTACCACGACTATTATGCTAATAAAAGATAAAAACAAAAATTAAGAAATTTGCCTTAAAATTTTAGAGATGGTCTTTACCTGGTCAGGCACGCTATCTTGCTCAGACGCTGCCGCCGGTACCGGCTCCGTCCTATCGGAGTCAGACCCCAAATCAACCTCCTCAGTCCCAATTACCTCCAGGTGTGGCTCCTCGTCGGACTCCAACTGCGATACAGACATGAACACTCATTACCATTCCGACTTAGGCACCTCTGGCGACCTTGTCGCCTTTTGATGAAATCATAATAACGAAATGTATGCGACACATGCTCCAGCTCCAAGCCAGATCCGTCGATCAATGATCTTCAGCGGCATTGATTGCAACATAATATTTACTCACACAATCCTAGAGACAAACCCACACACTTTGACACAATTGCATTCTCATAGACCCCAACACTACTACTACTACTGCTACTGCTACTGCTACTGCTGCTGCTGCTGCTGCTGCCGCTGCCGCCGCCGCCGCCGCCGCCGCCGCCGCCGCCGCCACTGCCGCTGCCGCTGCCGCTGCCCTACTGCTCCTACTGCTACTGCTACTGCTACTGCTACTGCTGCTGCTACTGCTGCCGCTGCCGCTGCTACCACTACCGCTACCGCTACCACTACCGCTACCGCTACCACTACCACTACCGCTACCACTACCGCTACCACTACCGCTACCACTACCACTACCACTATCACTACCACGACCACGACCACGACCACCACCACCACCACCACCACTACCACCACCACCACCACCTCCACCACCACCACCACCACCACCACCACTATTACCATTTCTACCACTACTACTACTACTACTACTACTACACTACTATTATTACACTTCCACCACTGTTACCTCTATTACTAACACTACCACCAGATGCGGATTAACTAGTTTGTCACCTGAAGGCAAGAGGAAAATTGCCACCTCTTTTTTTCAATATTCCAGGAAAAAAATTATATATAATAACAAGTATAATTAATGTTTAAAAATTGTTCTCATATTTATGACTAAATTTCCCGCTAACTGATGAAACTATTTTCTCACCCGCTGACTACATTGATAAACCGCAAAATCTG
This sequence comes from Teleogryllus occipitalis, assembly GCA_011170035.1. Lineage (NCBI taxonomy): Eukaryota > Metazoa > Arthropoda > Insecta > Orthoptera > Gryllidae > Teleogryllus > Teleogryllus occipitalis. The sequence continues at coordinate 10,192 of BLKR01010372.1, read as the reverse complement.
GCAGGAATTCCTCTGATCTGGTTACTTTGACAACAGAATCATATGTTTTTGAAATTACGATTAAGGTAACTCGAATCTATGTAACATGAAGACAACTATTGTAATTAAATCTTAATTTTGTGACCTGAAAATGTAAACATCTCTCTTTTTTACTTATCTCAAGTCATACAGCAGAAGGTAAATTAACCACCATCACCATCACCAACACAACCACTAACGCTACTACGACTACCACTATTGCCGCTACCACTGTTGCCGCATCCGCCAACGCTGCCGTTGCTGCTACTACCACCATCACAACTACACACAAAACCCACTACCACCACGACCGCGACCGCTACCGCTTACCAGTACTCCGACCACTACCAATACGAAGTCCATGACCACAACCACTACCACTACCGCCGCTACTACATTACAATAACAATGACGAATATCGCTACCTTCACTACCTATCATGCCCACAACCATCACCATCACTGCCACCTCTACTAATAATGATTATAACAAAAACGAAACAAATCCCACAAAATTAAGAAATTTACCTTAAATTTTAGAGAAAAAGTCATAACACCGTTTAAATACCAGACACTGATTTAACATACAGAAGTTAGTTCTTGACAACGAATACAAAATCTTTCTTCAGTTACAGTGGCAAATTCTTTCATTCACAACACTTCCATCAACTAAAATGAAACACACTACTGGTATACTTATCATGCTAAAAACGGTAATAACCAGTTCTGAAAACAAGGAATAGTGCATAAGATATACAAACTAATCATGATACAAAGGAAATTTTTAACCCGATTTTAAAATCCCTTTTGCAAACAATAAAAAATATATTGAGCGAGTAAATGTGATCCAAATATAATTAATGTTTCTCATATATTTCAAATATAGTTTGTTCTTCAAAATAGTATTCTATTAAAATATCTAAAATATTTTTTATCAAAGTCAATATACTGAATGAATACACAACTTTAGTGCATAATCAAAATGTTTTTGACTTTGTTCAATTAACTCAGACTGTATCAATTTACTCCAAATAATACTTATTTCTACTATGATTTTTAATCACCATGTTTCTTCTAGTATTTTTGGAATGCAGAAGATACAGACTTGTAGTTCCAGAGAAAAATCTTCTGCAGATTTCCACAAACCAAAAATGAAAAAATATGCGTGAAATAAATAGCTAAATAAATGCATTCTTTGGTGCCAAGTTCAGTAAAAATTAAAGAGAAATCCATCTTTCACATTTTGTCACAAATTTGTATTTCAATTCTAATTGTTGCAAATTGTTCTACTACTGTACAATTAATAACACTGACTTTCACCCTTTTTGTTATAAACTTAGATAAAAAATATTTCACATTCTCTAAAAGTATGGTCTTTCTCAGTTTACTGGTTCTAAAATGTAGATTTAAAACACCCTTAACAGTTCTATCAGTTTTTAAATATTAATGGAAATTAGGGTGTGATAAATAAGAATAACGAATCATGGGACCATTGTTATTCATATGATAATATTTGTTGTTTTTCAAAACTTTCAAGGTACAGAAACAGCAAGGAATTAAATATATATAATTAATTTTGGGAATGAATAGCAACCATTGTCTCAATTAGAAGTACATTTTTCATTTTGAGTCATCTTATCTCATCTAATTGATTTGATTATGCATAAATCATCAACAATTCATAAATTTTAACAAAAAAAGACATTAATCACAATAATTTGTTAAAAATAATTTAAATAATTTTGTCAAAAACAATAAATTATGGAATTTGTTATATGACTTTTGGAAAAGATTCTCTTGATATTTGGACCTCCTATAAATGGTCCAATAATTCATATGCATTTAAAAATTGTTATTGTTACATTTACAAATTAATTTTCTTTATAGAATTTGTTTTTTAGTTTACTAGTAAATGTGTCTGTTTTATTTACTAGTAAATTAAATATACTGAAATAGACCATTTCCTTGATGTAATCATTGTTTGAGAAAAAACAATGAACTAAAAATAGCTATAGACCTATAAGCAAAAGTTGGTAAATTTTAGGTCATAACACACAAACTGACCCAAAAATCTGTATAGATCAACAAAATAGAAAAGCTTACAAAAGAATCATGAATATGAAACTGATTTTATTGTTAAAGAAAATGTAGTTTATGAAATTGGATGTCTGAATTATAGTATGAAACATACTTACAAGAAGGAGAACGCACACTGGAATAAATGATAATAACAATCTATATAAGGAGGTTGAGATCATGGAATTTGGTCAGAATAAATAAAAAAATAAATCATTATGTTTGCCAACATTTCAGAATACTTTCTTCCTTTATCAGGTCTCAAAAGATATAAATGATTTAATAATATCTCAACAGAAACATAGATAGCATAACTCCCAGACATAAGGAGAGCTTACATGACTAGACTTTTTTCAACACAGATCTGCATTCTGATTTGCATCAAAATTCATCTCTCAATTAGTCTGACGCCTTGGCCTGCAATGGATTGGAGTGGGATGGGCTCTTGACCTCTAACATCTCCTTGCGTCTTTGTAGGGGAGTTGTGTGCATCAATGTTTCTGTTGAGATATTATGAAGTATTTTATGTCTTTTGAGGAGTAAGTACTGATGATGAAATAAAATACTTTGAAATGCTGGAAAAATTAATCATTTAATGTTTTCATTAGTCTGACAAAGTCCCTTGATCTCAACTTCCAACATTGAGCCACATGGTCGTGACTACACAATGGTAAAAAATATGACACACAAAACTCCATATCTAATAATGAATAAAATATCTCCATACAATTGGTTTTAAAAAACTTTTGAATAGTAACACAAAGACAGCATTTAGAATAATCATGGCCTTGATTTGATAATGTTGTAACTAACAAAGGTGGCAAAATTGTGTTCCCTTAAAACTCTCTTACAACAAAACTGTCTACCTTCAAAATAAATTTCAAGGCCATATGTTTAAACATTAAGGAACTAGTAGCTTAACATAATTCTACCTGGCAACAACTTTTGAAAGAAATTATTTTGATAAAATTCTAACAGCAAAATTCTAGAAGATTTAAAGATATTTTAGGATGAATTAAGTGTGAAATTATATAATTTATATTATTAATAATGTTCTGGTTTATTTGAATAATATATTTATCCTGTACTGATTTTTGATCTTAAAAATGTAATTCTATTCGTTAATATTCCTCAATATTTTTTTTCTACTCTAGAAAATTTAATGTATACAATAGAACTGCAAATTTCACTGTTACTGAGAAAGTGTATGATGACATTTGGCCTCACCTCAGGTGATAGCAGGGCATGAAAGAAATAGTACAGCAAGGGAAGAATACTAGATGAACTTGTAGAGAATTACTAACTTGTTCCGATTCATGCACTATTCAGAACCGAAATTCCATAATGTCGTGTTGGATTTTTAAGAGAGAACCCTAATGTCACATTATTAACAAAGAAATATTATGTGCCAGGACATTCATGCATCCAGGAAGTAGATAACACCCATAGCGTAATAGAGAAAGCAATGGCTAAGACAGATTTTTATTCACCTTTTGTACAATTGCTTAAAACAAGTGAACTGATGGGATCCTTATAGAGTAGAAACTTCCTTTCCTTCCAGGAAAAGTGAGTTCATAGCATATTATGGAAGACAGAACCGTCTTCTACTACTGTAATCCATGTGTGTTATAGCTTCAATTTTTAGTAGAATGTTCTTAATAATAAGATTGTCACACTATGAGGATATACTACTTCTAATAAATTTACAAATGTCTCAGAAACATGTAAATGAAGGATTGCTCCATTTACCTGTAATTTGCTTAATACATTTTTAAACTTTCATTATTGTCCTCTAAGTTACAGGAAAGTTTATTGTCAGTAATAACATTGTCAGTAATTGTATTGGAAACAAGAATACAATTACTACAAGAAACATCTATCTGCATTTACAACGTCATTGCCCTGAAAAATAGTATAATAAAATAAAAAAAGTTGGACAAACTTCTTTCTGCTCTTACAAATTTGTCTCATGATGAAAATCCAAAATGGAATCACAAGGTTCTAATTGCAAAATTAAATATTCAAAATGACATTAATAAGAGGTGCAAATAAGTGATGAATACTTGAGAATATAAGTTCTCTTCTTCATGATACTGTACAAAATAAATTGTAAGTCTAAGTAACAAAATTTACATATTATAGTAAATTGTAACTTTAAAGCATTTTTTCTTGAAATCATGGTAAAGTCAGAACTTTGTCAAACCAAGGCCACATAATATCAAAAACCATAAATATTAAAACATGCAAAATGAACAAAATATTGGAAATTAACCAAATAACTACATGTTGTGATAACAGCATTTATGCTTTGAAAAAGAAGTTGCAGATAAACCCATTCTCCCATCATTCTTCTAGTCTGGCTCCTTTATGGACATCTTGTCCCTACCAAGATACAACCAGGCCATAATGATAATGCCTAATACCAGTGCAGAGTGGGACTTTGACCCATTGAACATGAAATTCCTGAGTGAAATGGTAAGTACAGCCAGCCAAGATCTTGTAAACTTGACTATGATGCTAATGATACGCTGCATTATATTTTATGAATATAAAGGTAAGACTCATTCACTTGTTTTAGTATTTTTAAATAATGTTGTTACAAAAAATATTCCTAAATATTAGAATTTTAACAAAAGATTTTAATTTAATAGATAATCCTATTTTGCAGACAACTCAAGAGGGGAAGAAATGGTTCTTGAAACATTGTGTTAATGTGAACGAATAAAAATAGATTGTTTTTTTTTTGTTTTGTTTTTTAATACAAGCCTTGATGGAATTTTGACCATAAACTGACATGAATCTGCAATGTTGTCAGAGTTCTCTATGTATAAACACTAAGAGGTTTAAAATTAAAAATTTAAGTTATGTGAAATACTTCAATTCTTTCTCAATGTTCTATATAAAGTTTGCGAATATTCCCGATGTGATAGAGAAAATAAAATTTCACTTAGTTATACTTTGTATTAAATTTCCAACTTCATCTATTGTTCTGTATTACTTTGACAAGTATTTTGTAAAATTCTAGAACTCATCAACCAAAGGTTGAAAACCTTCCTGTAGTATAATAATATTTATACATGCACATTGCATTTTTCATAAATAACATTAAAAACTCTTATTTAAAAATGATCCTTATTCTATATTGGAAAATATTAAGAATGATCTATTTGCTGATAGTGTAAATACATTATTAGAAGGAAAAATCACCAAAGCTCCAGATATCACAGTCATGTCATCTTTGACAAGTTACATCAATGGACCCTCCCAAAACAAACAAATCATAAAAAATAAATACACAGCCCCTCTACAACTCACATTCAATTTGCCACAATTCCCACACTATTTTACCTTGTAATCATAAGTGTGGGGCAAACACAGACATATATAGGAACTTTAAACTCAAAATTGATCAAACTGAATCCTATGCATAACAACAAAACCACCCCTGCAAAAACAATTAAAATCATTGCAGTACATTGAAAATGTTCACGTTCTTCCAAAATATAATATATTTCCCTTGCACTAGAGATGAAATAATAAGGATACAGTAAAACATCATCTAGAATATAATGAACACGAATTAAACTTTTTCTATAGTTCCTTATTTGAAAAAAATATATTTTCCCAGCCATAAACATATTTATAAATGAATTCTTGTTATGAAAACGAACTTTGCTGTTAATCACATGCTTTACAAAGAAAACTAAAGCATATATATCAAAGTATACTCATGTGTTTTAATATAGACTAAATTATTTGTTAGAAATGATTCTACTCAACAGTAAAAAGCATACACAAATATATTATGCAAAATTAAAGCATACATTTAATACAGAGCTACAGAGTATAAAGAATTTTGTCAAGATGGAATTCTTTATATGGATGGAGTATTCATATCATTCCAATCCTGAATGCTTTTTCAATCACATTTTGTTCATAAGCATAAGAACAACTGCTAAACTTAAAAATATTGTAGCTTTTGAAACCTCCTTCCATTGTCTTACTACAAATTTGTTATTGTCTCCATCCGCTGGTCTGTTATTATTCCCCTCCTCCTATCAAAGAGTGAGTAGACACTCATGTTAATACTATTTATATATTTTCATTCATCAACTGTACTTCCATTTCTTCCACACACTCTACCTAATATGTTCACAAATTATTGCCTTGCATAAAAATAATAAATATTATACATATTTTTAAACAAAAAATAACAATAAACCGACAATTACGACAATATCTTCAAAGAATGTTCATTTTGTTTTGAATCTCAAACCTTGGTTACTAAACTTCCTAAATTCTCACATGGACAATTTTCAATGTTTACAATTGGATATTAGAAAAAGTCGAACTAACACAAAATATTTGTGAATGGAAAAATTAGATTTCATCAGAATCTAAAAAATATTGACTTACTTTTTCGATGCCTATCACCGAACAGTAGAAAAGCTATTCCTTTGCCTCTTAAACTCGTTTCAGTTTCTTTCTCGGCTTTCACGCAGACCTGCAATGAATTATTTCCCAAAATATAACCTCAACAATAAGTTGCGGCCTTTCAATATTAAAAATCAGTAAATACTTTTGTTCACAATGCTTAGTTCATTTTCATTGAAGAAAGATTACCACTCTCCCAAATATTCTCACAATTTATGCACATTTTACGGTTTTTATTCATAAATAAAAAAATAGGTATGCTTTACTTACCGGGAATTCACGCTTGTTCTCTTCTGTCAGAGTACCAACCAAACCGATTTAAAAAGTAAAATGTGAATTGATTTAGCCAACATAACAGAACAAATGTATTTTTGGAAACTTACTTAACGGATATCCACGAATGGAAAGGCGCTCTATATACAAAACATACTTATTTGCAGAAGATACATGTATTAATAACGATGCACGATTTTCTATGAATGCCCCTTCTGTTGCCAAAATGACGTACGTTTACATGGTGTGCCACGTAGCATAGTGTCTATTTGGATATTGCCAATTGATATTAGTGTTGCCAGATTGGGGAATTTTGTCCCCAAAATGGGGATTTTTCTCCGTTGTGGGAAAAGAATGGGGAACATAAATGGACGGGAAAATTTTGGGGAGTTTTTGGGGAAATTATTTTCACTCGGATTCGAAATAGAAATATTACTCTTTCAGTTATTGTGAATGTGAAATCAATAGCCGTTATTATCTCTCATTTTTATGAACCAAAAGAGAAAAATAAGCGATAGGCGTAGAGAAAGGAAAACATGAGAAAAAAGTAGTTTAGGACCTCGAGCAGCGCAAAGGACAAGGGTTGGTTGAATTGTATTATTTGAATATAAGCCAATGGAAATTGCCAGGGACTGCTCATGTCGTTGGTCTATAATTTGGAGAATATTTTTCGTTTCAAAGTTGGGGAATTTTGTTTCATTGGAGAGATTATTTGCGGAAATTCCGTAGTAGTGGTGGGGAAAGAGCTCGCAACACACCTGGCAACCCTGTTTGGTATGCATGTACCTTCCCACTCTTCCAGGGGTTCCTAAGATCTCACATGTGGGTATTGGGAGTCACTAAAGAAATATGAGGGAAAATAAACACATTAGTACTTCATACAGTATTTATTTTGTTTACAATAATGCTTCTTCTTTCTAAAGTAATGTGACTCCCACGGTTATCCAAGATCAGCAGCACTAGGTCCTGGACAGCTGGTCAAGTAAGGTTTTTAAAGAGTTCGAGCCATTCGATGAATTCTTCAGCCATTCTTGCAACATGTGTAAATAGTACCAGGAGGGCATTTAAACTCATTCAGAAAATAAATTATTTTGTAAGGGCCAATGGCAGTCACGCTGCGATAATGAGAATCACTGACTACCATTACCCCACAAGCAAATTTTTTATCAAATCTACTCATAAACTTTTATAGAATGTTTAAAATTACTGACAATTGATATCAAATAATTTTCTCAAGTACTTTCCCTCCGATAAATTTTTTTCTTCGAGAAATCTCCATGTTCACGTGAGCAAGTCCTTCTCTGAGAGCACTTTCTAACATAAACCACTCTCTTTCCTGGTACGAACGCGATAATTGTCGATGTAAGCTTTCATGGCCTGCAGTGATCAACTGGCTATTTATATCCAGGGACCGAAAAGGTATTGAATACCGGTAAAAAATACCGGTATAATACCGGTATTTTTCCATACCTTTTTCAAATACCTTTATTCTTTTATACCGGTAAAATACCTCTATAGGACGTCTATACCGGTATGGACGTCCATAAAGGTTATACCGGTATTATACCGGTATTTTCAATGAAGAAATATAGCTTACCATCCATACATGTTGAAAAATAGGTTACTTTAGTTAATAATATCTCACAAAATGTTTATTAATCAAATATCATTTCATAATTGTTATTTATTGTTTAAATTATTATTTTGTATATATATATAAAACAACTGTATTAAATTCTATTCTTATTATTGTAAATGTTTTGTTTTCGGGCGTTTACGTTTTGCATACGTTGTATGTATTGAAAACCTCCCTTAATTTAAACTTCGGAAAAGTTGAAATATGAAATAATAATTATTGATTCCATTGAAGAGAACCTTTTCGTAGTGTCCTACATCGAGCTATCTCCCATCTGACCTGAGAGATGACCTAAGCCTGTCTTTGTATTTCGCACATGGAGAGGCTGTCAACGTATGCGCCGGCCGTAGGCGTAGGACCGTTTCTTCCCTCCCCGACCCCTCCTTCGGCGAACTGAGGAAGCGTTGACACCTTGAGATAATCACGAACGCTCAGGCTTTCAGGCCCAGTTTTGTTATTGTTAAAAAATGATTTCATTTTACTTCATTTCACAATTAAATCTTAATTATACATTAATAAATAGGGCTAAAATAAAATGTTATTTTCCTGGTTAATATGAAGGGTTTAATATATTTTGACATTAACTGCAAATATTGAGAAAATTTGTAATAAAAGTAAATTATGTTTTTATTATTATATTATTATTATTATTATATTACATTACTATTATTAATATTATTACTATTATTATTAGCTATTAACATCGCATGTGGGCAAGGGTTCCCTTCTACGCGGGTAGCTTACATTGTAAAATGCATCTGGAGGAGCCCACTTCGAGAAGAGTGTTTCTTCCTTAATAATAAGAAATATATACTAATATTATTAATTAATAAAAAAGAGTTTATCAATATTAACATTTTTACTTTTTAATTAAAATTAACATTTAATTTAAATAAGAATAGTTAATGTCTATTAGCATTCAATGTCAATTTTTAATATTGTTTTAGTTACAATTAATAATTATATATAATTATATATATATATATATATATATATATATATATATATATATAATTATTAATTATGGTGCAGAATAAGGAAACTGGGCAAACTGAAAATAATTATTTTCGGGAATGTTAGTGATACGATCAAGTTTAAGCAAATAATCGTATTTAGTGATAAACACAGTCGTGCAAAAAGGAAGTTTGGTATGCGTGGGAGGACTCATTTATGGATAAGAAGACACGTTTCTCCATTTTTTATCTATGACGTGTCGCCAAGCTCTGCGCCCGGACGTGAGGTCCAAGGTCAGCGAACGAGCTCGTGTTGATGTCTGCGAAAGACCGTTGAGTGGTCCATCCGTCTGACGACAGAACTCGACTTCCCAGTCAACGGCAGAACTCGACCTAGCTAGAATATGTGTGGAAAATCCGCCACCCTCGGGACTCGAACCCTAGGACCTCCCGGTCAGAAACTCTGCCGTGTAAACAGTTGTTTCCTCTGAGCCATCTCAGCGGAAAAAAATCACAATGAATTTCCCCCAAATACCTGTATGATTCTACTGAAATACCGGTATTTTCATAGGAAAATACCGGTATTTTGATGAGAGAATACCGGTATAATACCTTTAAATAGAGGTATTTTACCGGTATAGACGTCGGATAAAGGTAAAATACCTCTAAAAATACCGGTATTTGACGTCTTATACCGGTATTTTTTAAAGGTATTTTGAATAAAGGTATAATAGAGGTAAAGGTATTTCTATACCGGTATAAATACCTTTACCGCTATTATTTCGGTATTCGGTCCCTGTTTA